>JAKUCM010000855.1:0-66532 GCA_023374145.1 Lepidium sativum | reverse complement strand
TATCTGACGATCACTTTGAATCTTGATTAGCAAAAGAAAGCAGAAAACATGGGACTTTTAAATAGATTAGGTTAATCTTGTCTCTCTTACCTTTTTTTAGCTGCTGAAAGACAAATGCCTGAAAAGAGGAGTGAAAGGAAGTGGTTAAGAGCATTCGCCGTGGCCATAAAGGGTTATAATGCTTTAGCTTTCTTCTTTTGCTTAGTAATATTTGAAGATCTTCTTCAAATCATAGCTGGAGTTTTATTGGAGCTTATGTTTCTTGGTTCATGTGAAAGTTTTGTTTTCCTTATGCAGATTCTGTGTCATAGCTGGGAATATATCTCCTATTGATGTCATAACTCATGTCCCAATCTTGTGCGAAGAATCAGACATTCCTTACGTCTATGTTCACTCAAAGGAGGTAAGTTTCTCAATTTGATTTCTGCGACCTATAATATCGTTGACTATCTTTTAAACTCTTCAGACTTATTTAAGAGACTAATGATCTTCTCAATGTTACCAATTTCTCCTTTCACTAGGATCTTGCCACTGCTGGAGCGACCAAAACGGCCAACATGTTGCGTTCTGGTCCTTACGAACCTGCGAAAGGAGAACTAAGTCCAAAAATTCTAGAGAAACTCAAGGCAGATTATGATCAAGTTGTTTGAAGATGTCAAAGAATTAGCTTCTTCTACTGTGTATTAGGATTGCATACTTGTACAAATTGCTCTTATAGACACCATTTCTTCCATTTATGCAAGAATTGGTATAATGGTACAGAGTATCAGTCTTTTATTCTTAGCACATGGTACATAGTCAAGACTGAATTTTTCCAGTGTGTATCCCAAATCCCAAACTATGTTATTTACATACTTTACTATATTTTATGTAGCCTGGTTTTTCACACTGAAGAAACCAACTATCTCAGACGATTGTAGGCAAAAATGCCGAGACAGCCAATGGCCAAACCGAAAAGAACAGGTACAGTGGATGATTCAAGGTTTTGTGTTGTGCTGTTTGTTCTGTTGCTGTCGAGTCTCTCTATGCGAGACTTTTCTCCAAAATATTCCCGAAGAAGATTGCTCAGTGTGTCTATTTGATGCATTATCTGACGCTGTCCACGAGCAACGAGTACAACCTGTCCAGATGATTAAAATATTTTAAAAAATTCACAAAGAGAACTGATATTAATTTGCCAATCGTGAGCTTAGATCTCTATGATATATTCATGGATAGACCCCTATTTATAGTCTCTAGATTCTAAAGCTCTCTAATGATCCGATGCTCTGTTGTTGAGTACGTTTCTGATTTTGGAAGTTGGTAAAAGTATACCTCTTCCATCAAAGGAGATTCCCTTACGAGCTGAGATGCAGATGAGGACAGTGATAAGACAGACCCGTTGGTGGTTTCCATTGGCAAAGCCAAGTTATGTTGACTACCTGAAGCAGCTATCCTGTTTGGGATCTTTGAATTCAACTCTTCAATGCGGGATGTAAATTCATCCATCCTCTCGTTCAGTGTTGATATTTGGTCTGAGAGCTGACTGATAAATCCCTGGACATTATATGTTCAGTGATAAAATTGTAAGCCAATATATCATTTTGCAACAACACAGCCATAGATTTTGAAAAATCTAAGAGAAAAAAAACAGAGAGACCATTTTTACCTGATTTGGAAGAGTGGCCGGTGAAGCAGGGGCTCTGGCATCTAACATTCTATTGTTAACAGCAAGTCTTGTCAAGTTAGGCAAGACTTTGTGTCTTTGATTTGTGTAAGACTTTGATACACCACTGTTAAAACGTGCATCGTTACACAAGTCAGGTGATTCTGTGGCTTAAAATATGTTTATTCTTGAGATTTTGTGGTATTCTTAGATTTAGCCATGAAGGAGAAGAGATTAAAGGATACCCGTGGAGATATTTCATTCGACTATCAACAGAAGCTCTTGAGAGGGCTTCTTTCGGGCTAGAAACTGTATCATCATCTAAGCTAAGTTTTGTCTTCAAGTCATCTGGCAAAGCCTGAAACATGACCAGGGAGACCAAACATCTCAAATTACCATCATGACATAATCAACGTAATCTGTATGAAATCAGTATAACTCATACCAAAACATCATTCACAAGCCTCTCCAGCTGTATCTGTTCAATATATGTATGTGGAACATATGAACCTTCCAATCCAAGAAGGTCTGCCACATTTTTGACAAAGGAACGGTCTTTACCTTGCACCTTCGAAAAATTGGAAAATTTTGATTATTTGATTTCAAATTACCACCCGAAACGACAGTACAAGCTTTTAAAGAGAGCAAGAGAAACAAATACCTGAACATATGTCCGATTCAGTTGTTCCAACCAATCAGTCTTCACAATTACCTTGTCATCATCAAATATATGACTTTTTCTTTTCAAGATTGTTGCAATGGTATAACCCAATGCCATTAATCCTCCAAGAAGACGAACACTGACTTCAAAAGTTATTCTAGGTGATATAATAAATGGACGATCTGTAACCCACTCCTGAAAGCAATACATAAAACGGTATTCCTCGGGTCAATGATCCATTCTTCCAGCTTTGATATGAGATAAAAAAGGCATCTCCCATCTGTTCTTAATCTAATATGGTGTTTATACAGAACAAAATATATTCTAAACAGGTAGTGGCCAAACCTCAAACATGAGATTGTATTTCCCATCCCGGTTCCTCATTCTGAGGTATGATTGGCATGCTTCAGGATCTTCTCCTGGTGGTAGCAGATAGATGTCATATGTTTCCTCTATACGTTCCTTAAAATCTTTAGACAGGACTGCCTTCATTTGTTCTGGCGTCACAGTCTTTGTTGACTAAAATAAGAAAACAAAACTTACTCCATCCGGATTGTATTGCTGCTATAATACAGCTAGTTGAAAATTACATAAAACCCCTCATACTACACATTTGAACAATATAAATGTGTTACCTTTAAAATATATGTGGGGTTCTGAAATCCACTGAAGGGGTTAAACTTATTGAGGATCTTAATCTGAGCTGTCTTCAGATCAGGTTCAATAAACGCCTTGTACATAGGATAAACCTAGTTGGAGAAAAAACATAAGCAAAAATTTTATTGTTCAAGATCGAACCAAACAGTAGGGTTGAGAGCACGAGAGATTAATTCAGATATAAAGGTAAAAGCAAAGCAAAATGTTAGTGTTTTAACCGTCTCAGATATTTGATGAATAATCTCTTCAGGTTCCTGGCCAGCACGTTGGATGTCCCGCAAAACACGCTTGACAAGATCAAAATGCACTCCACCGGTGACAGAGACACGAAGATCGAGCAAAGGCCGTAGCTTCTCACTTAAAGCGTATATGCCTTCAAGAATAACAATGCGAGAGCTGGGTACCTCAAGCGTTCTATACATAGCACGAAAGGAACAAATAAGTCATTGCGAGATGGGTGGCTCTTATCGAAGAGTTTAGAATATCAATATGCGCCGATAAACAAATAGTTCCCTAGAAGATATCATGAGCAGCATTTAGAAGCTGGGGGAATGAACACTATGAATTATTATAATCACTTTGTATGTCCGGCATCACTATAAATAGGAGTTTCCAGAAATCCAAGTATAATGCCGTCTGTCTATAAGTTTTCAACAGTTGCATATGCACCAATCATAGAACCCATACCTGTAACCAATTCGAGAACTTGACTTGAAGTCATATATTGGAACCTGAACAGGTTTTCCATCCTTTAGGCCATGTATATTGTCGAGAAGTGTATCATAGTCGGTTAATCGAGGGTCTGCAAGAAAATTGGAAAAAAAGCAACTTTTTCAGACACTTAGTCTTTATATCAGATTATGTACATAAGAATGATTGAATCAAGCTATGACGATAAGGGAATAACATGAGGTGCATACCATCAAAGTTTCCATCGATCACACGAGTACCGTCATTATAGTTATCCATGTTTATAATGGCAATGCTAGGCATGAAATTGAGAATTTTCTCAGTGAAAATGGTTTTTCCAGCTCCAGAAGGACCAGCTAAACCAACCAAAATAAGCCCATCATTCTTCTGAGCCAACAATTGGCAAGCTCGAATAACAGCGTAGAAACCCTTTTCAAAAGATAATGGATCCTCTATTGGAACTATCTCATATCTTCCAGAGTCTTTTCTTTTAATAAGCTGAACCTGATCCCGCAACAGTCCATGTCGCCGGCGAGGGGATAGAGCAACAGAACTATCCAGCACCATTGGAAGAATTGATGTCCCAAAGTTGTAGTGAAGATGAAAATCTGAAAGATATAATTTGAAAAGATGTTCCGCTTTTAACTCGATACGAGTAAACTAAAGGTTCATTTCATAAACTCCAGGTGAACAGTTTACCAACCAGTCTAAAACATAACTACACAAGTCTGATCCAATCAAAATACGAGCAGTAATTTCATTCAATCAATAAGATCGACACCAAATTCATCAGATACTCGGGAAAGAGTTGGCATGCGTAATCAAAATGCTAAATTTAAGCTTCCATTTAGTAAAACACGACTTCTCGAACATTTGGCCATGCGATCAAGACGAGTAGATCAAACACAGGCTCAGCAGATAACATTATAAGTCTAATCGTAGCAAAGGAATCAAAGAGCAATATAGACAAAAAAAAACGACAATCTTAAAACAAAAGTTTCCATCTTCACCTACCTGAAGAAGAGCCAAATCGGGGAAAAAACGTTACCGAAGATTATTCCAAATTCTCCGGAACCCAAAAGCGATAGTAAGAATATAGTTGGAGAATTAGCTTCGTAGCAATCAATGAGAGTAAGAAAGATGATGGAAAGAGGAAGACGCCAATAAACTAGTGATGACGAAAAATCACTCGAGAGTTCAAACAGTAAATCACTCAAATCTGCTTCATTTGAAATTGAATTTTCTCCGGTTTTTAATTTTTCCTGGTTAATCAGAAATATTGGACTGAACCGAACATCTATAGATTTGAAAGAGATTCTAGATTTTTTTTTCGATAACGGAACTAATAGAAGATAGAATATGTTACTATTTTTTAGATATATGTTAATCTTGTTTTTGTATCCCATATCTTGTGAAACTACCTTGTAACAACTCAGGTTATTTATAACCTTGTACATTGATGAATAAGATTAGAGAATTTTATCAACTTTTATAGTATCAGAGCGAATTCGTTCCTTTTTTTCTCCACTCTTCTCTCTTCTCTTCTTCTTGTCTCTTCTTCTTGTTCCGATCTCTTTCAATCGCTGTCCCTCAACACATGAACGTGCCTTTGGTGTTACAAACATCAAGACGCACATACTGTTCATCTTAGATCTCGATGATCACAATTACGATGTCTGGCGTGAATTGTTCTTAACTCATTGCCTCACGTTTGGTGTTCTTGGGCACCTTGACGACACTCTTCTTCCTGCTAATGTCGTTGACACTGCTTGGAACAAACATGATGGCCTAGTTAAGCTTTGGATCTACGGCACGCTTGCTCCACAACTGTTTCGCTCATCCTTCCAGACAGGTGGTACGACACGCGATATATGGCTTTGAATCGAAAACCAGTTTTGTAACAAGGAAGCTCGAGCTATTCAGCTCGACAATAAACTCCATACACAAGAAATTGGAGATCGAACAATTCAAGAATACTATCAAAAGATCAAATCTCTAGCAGATCTTCTCACCAACGTTGACGCTCCGGTCAATGAAAGAATAATCGTCATGTACTTGCTCAATGGTCTCAATGAGAAATTTTATAACATTATCAATGTGATCAAACACAAAGACCCGTTTCCAACCTTTGTTGTTGCCAAATCAATGCTGGAGATGGAAGAAACTCGCCTAAAAAAATCTCACCGTGTGACTGCCACACATAGTGATCATTCTTCCTCCACAACAGCTCACACTGTGGCTGCATCTACATAAACACCACCTCAGTCACATCAACCCAATCAACAGCCGAGGCATTACAATAACAACAACAGAGGAAGAAAGCATAACAATCGCAGGGGAGGCGGAGGAAGAAATTACAATAATCAACATAATTACAATTGGGCTCCTCCACCTTACTAGGCCGGTCCTCCTCCCTCATGGCCCGACCCACCACCCTCATGGCCCAACTACTATGGCAATTGGGCACCTTATTCTCAAGGCACATATCGCCCACCGAGTCATCTTCCTCAGGAATGACAAATTCAGCAAGCGCATCTCACTGAGATACATCCAAGCGACAACACAACAGAGAATCTCAGGGATCCGAATTGGATAATGGATTCTGGCGCCACATCATATCTCTCATCCACTGCAGGTACACTCCTCTCTAATCTTAATCATAAAATCTCACATTCAGTCATAGTTGGCAATGGTTCCAAAATCTCTGTTTTCTATGTCAGATCAACGTATTTTAAAACATCAACTAGACCGTTTTCACTAAATTATGTTCTTGTTACACCTTAAATTGTGAAAAATTCAATATCTGTTTGTAAGTTTATAACAAATAATTGGTGTAGTGTTGAATTTGACCCATTTGGATTTTCTGTGAAGGACCTTCAAACCCGGAAAGTTTTTCTCCAATGTAACAGCTCTGGGGATCTTTACTCACTCCTAGCTTCCCTCAATAAAAAGTCACCACATCCATCACTCTATTGGCCTCCACTCCAACACTTTGGCACAAACATTTCAGCCACACAAATAATTCAGTTCTTCGTTCCATTTTTTAAACAATTCCAATTTATGTAATAAAGACAAGCTACCTAGTTCTTGTTAGCCTTGTCATTTGGGAAAACAAATAAAGTTGCCATTTTTTGCTTCTCAAAATCATTGTTCAAAACCATTCGAAATTGTCCATTCCGATGTTTGGTCTTCGCCAATACCAAGCATCAGTGGGATTCGATATTATGTTTTATTCTTAGATGATTACACACACTATCTTTGGATTTATCCTCTTCGACGCAAAAGTGAAGTGTTTTCAAAATTTCTACACTTCACAGTTCAAATCAAAACACAATATAAGAGTCAAATTCAATCATTCCAATGCGACAATGGCGGAGAATATAACTACCGATAATTTCATGATTTTTTTGATAAACATGGGATCAAGGTTCGGTTCTCTTGCCCACATACATTCCAGCAAAATGGGAAGTTTGAAAGGATTATAAGAACAATAAATAATGTCATTCGAGCTCTTCTCTTCCAAGCTCGGCTTTCACCTTCATATTGGGTTGAAGCCCTACATGTCACAGTTCACATCTTGAACATCATTCCCTCCTCAGCTATTAAAAATCAAATACCTTACACTATTCTCCATCAGAAACAGCCACCATATGAGCATTTACGTTAGTTTGGGTGTTTATGCTTTCCAAACATAAACCATTCCAACCTACATAAATTGTCGCCTAGAACAACACCATGTTTGTTTCTTGGTTATCCATCACAACATAGGGGTTATCACTGCTTGGATCTCAAAACCAACAAAATAATTATCTCTTGTCATGTTTACTTTGATGAGGACAAATTTCCAGCAGCAGAACCAAACTCACAGAAAGTCTCATCATATACCTTTCTTGACCAAAATGTCGAACCTTCCCCTGTCTTTAAACAGATTTTGCAAACACCAATATCACCTCCATCCCTTTCGTCAATATCATAAAAACCTATTGATTCACCACACAAACAACCAGTTCCAGCTCTTCCACGTTATCCTATGATGACCAGATCTAAATCAGGTGTACACAAACCGAAACCAATTGTATCACTTCTCACCACCATATAATCGCCTATTCCTAAAGGTCACAACCATGCTTTAAATGATCCAAACTGGAACCTGTCAATGAGTATGATTCTATGATTAAGACTAAGACTTGGAGTCTAGTACCTAGACCTTCCAAGGTCAATATTGTTCGTTCTATGTGGATTTTCAGGCACAAATATGATGCATATAGAGCTCTTACACGTCACAAAGCAAGGCTGGTGGCCAATGGCAAATCACAAGAGCTTGGCGTGGTTTATACATAGAAATTTAGTCCCGTCGTCAAACCGGCTACGATACGAATAGTTCTAACTATTGGTTTAGCTTTGGACTGGCCTATCCATCAGTTAGACATAAAAAATGCTTTTCTACAATGCGATCTCGAAGAAACAGTTTATATGCATCAGCCTCCTGGATTTGTCAACAAGGATTTTCCCAATCATGTTTGCAAACTACACAAGGCGATCTACGACTTAAAACATGCACCACATGCTTGGAATGCCAGATTTGCAAAGTTTCTCATACGTATTGGTTTCGTGACAAGCAGAGCAGACACATCTTTATTTATTTTCAGGAAATGATCAACGCTGGCATAAATACTCCTTTATGTGGACGACATTATTTTAACAGCTTCATTAACCCGTCTACTCAATCACATCATTCAGCAACTCAAAGACAAATTCCCAATGACAGACATGGGCAAGCTAAGTCACTTCCTAGGTATGAAAGCTGAATTAAACGCCAAAGATTTGTTCTTGAGCCAATCCGTGTATGCACAAAACATACTTGAATGAGCAGCTATGAGTGATTATAAACTTTGTGCCACACCGGTTGATCTCAAATCAAAACTCTCTTCAGCTTCAGGAGAACGAGTAACTGATCCAACAACATACCAAAGCCTAGCATGTGCACTTCAATACTTAACCTTCACACGTCCAGACATTGCATATGCTGTTCATCAAGTATGTTTGTATATGCATGATCCTCGAGCTCTACATCAAACTGCATTAAAAAGAATACTTTGTTACATACAAGGAACCAAGGATTATGGTCTACAACTAGTTAAAGGTGAAATACATAGTCTTACAGTGTACTTAGACGCAGATTGGGGAGGCTGTCCAGATACACGACGCTCAACCTCAGGCTTTTGTGTATACCTTGGTTTGAATCTAGTTTCTTGGTCAGCAAAGAGACAACGCACAGTCTCACGATCCAGCTCGGAGGCTGAATACAAAGGCGTCGCAAATGCAGTCGCGGAGCTAAGCTGGCTTCACAATCTCATGTTAGAGCTTCATCTCAAGATCACAAAAACATCGGTTGTCTACTGTGACAACATCAGCTCAGTTTACTTAGCTACCAATTCGGTTCAACACCAACAAACAAAGCATATTGAACTCGACATCCACTTTGTGCGTGAAAAAGTAGCTCTTGGCGAAGTCAAAGTCATACATGTCCCCTCCGCACTACAATATGCTGACATCTTCACAAAGGGTCTCCCAACGTCACTGTTTAATGAATTTCGGTCCAGTTTAACCGTTAGGAAATCCAACGCTTCAAATGCGGGAGGGTAATATAAGATATAATTTGTTACTACTTTTAGAAATATGTTAATCTTCTCTTTGTATCCTGTATCTTGTGGAACTACCTTGTAACAACTCAAGTTATTTATAACCTTTTACATTGATGAATAAAATATGGGAATTTTATCAACTTTCAGGAACCGATCCATATTAATCATGCTGAGTTATTCTTAGTCAAATAATTAGAATGATCCCGTTAATAACATAATTTAATTTTTATCCACTGTAACAAAATCAAAGTCAAATAATTTAACAAAATTTATTTTTATGATAGATTTTAAACTATAAACCGAGTTTTATTGATTTAATAATTGATAAAACGATTTTTTAATCTATTAATTGTAAAGAAAAAAATTAATTTTTTTTTATCAACGACAAGATTAGAGACCCCCGTTAAAAACTAAATACCCGTTAAAATTAAACTTAGATATCAAACTTTGTTAGGTGAATTATCCTGACGACCTCGACGTTTTTAGATTTAGTTTTCACAAATTCATTGGGCCATTCAATTTTTTTCCATAAAGTAAAAATCTGTATTTTCCTTTTTACATACGTTATTACAAAACAAAAAATCCTTACCGGTATAAGTTAACAATGAACAAGTTTTAACCAAAATAATCAGTGAATCGTTGCGAGCCGTTGGTCCACGTAACGACTTTGACCGTCACACGTCACTAATGGTGAAGTTAGAAATCAACGACGTGGAAGAATGTATACCTTCTCAATCCTTTAACTCTCTCTTCTCCTTTTTTTCCTTTTCTTCCACTGGAAATTTCGCAGGTGTGATTGAGAGAAAGAGAGAAACAATGGCGAAGCTACTTCTTCTTCACGCACCTTATTTAGTACCTAGATTTAGCAGCAGTAGCAGGTCACTTGTCTCCGCTTCGGCTTTATACAGAAGACCTCTCCTTGTAAATCCTCAATTTTCCCTTAACGTATCGCGCCTTCGTTCTCCGTACAATCTGAGATTCTCGGCTAGTGCCTTCGACGAATCACCTGCTTCATCCGCGGAGATGGAGAAGGAACAGCGTCGGGATGGAATTTCTCGGGAAAAAGATGAGGACTATCCGACCGGAGAAATGGAGTATGAGAATAGGAACGTGTGGGAGAGTTTTGTTGTGAAGTTGCGGATGCTAATTGCTTTTCCATGGCAGCGTGTTCGCAAAGGAAGCGTCTTGACCATGAAATTGAGCGGCCAGGTTTTGTTTTATGTTTTCGTCGTCTCTTCTCATTCGTGTCGTTCTTAGACGCTGATAGTAGTATAAAGACTGTTAATTTCGGATTCCGGTAGCATTTTAGGTGAACTGAGTTGACTTGGAAAGCTACATTATATCAAATTTTCCAAAGTTGTGATCTCCTTTGGGAGTAGAAACTCCTTATTGGGGTTCTTGCTATACTCCTCTGTATTTACACTTAGGTTAACAATTGAATTATGTTTTCTCTATGTTCAGATCTCTGATCAGCTGAAGAGTCGTTTCTCTTCTGGGCTTTCCCTGCCCCAAATCTCAGAAAATTTCATGAAAGCGGCATATGACCCTCGTATAGCTGGAGTCTACCTTCACATTGAGCCTTTGAGTTGTGGGTGGGGAAAGGTTGAAGAAATTCGAAGGCATATACTGGATTTTAAGAAATCAGGTAACCTGAATCTATGTTCTCTATTGAATGTCAGAGTTTATAACTTTTCGGTCGAGTTCATTCGCTCTCTAGCCTTCACATGCTTTCTAAATGCTAATCAAAAACATCTTTATAGGTAAATTCATAGTTGGTTATATCAGCATATGTGGACTAAAAGAATACTACATTGGCTGTGCATGCAACGAGCTCTATGCCCCACCTAGTGCCTATTCCTTTCTTTATGGATTAACTGTTCAAGCATCTTTTCTTGGAGGTAAGAGATTGTTTCTTCTTTGACTCAATTTCTCACTTAAAAGTGGTCACCAAATGTCCTTTCCGTGTTCTCTATTATACAAGAACCATTTGCGCTCATACTGTGTGCGCACCATCCTTTATTTTTTGTCATTCAAAGTCCTTTAGCGGATTCTGATAAATATAACCAGTAACTGGGACATTTTTAGTGAACTAGTTATATTTCAAATATGTAGGTGTCTTCGAGAAAGTAGGGATTGAACCTCAAGTACAAAGGATCGGAAAATACAAAAGTGCTGGAGATCAGCTTTCCCGGAAAAGTATATCTGAGGAAAATTATGAGATGCTGAGTGTGCTACTGGATAACATATATGCAAATTGGCTGGATGGTGTTTCTGACTCAACAGGTGCTAGAGTTGTTCACAAAGTTGTTACGGTTATTAAAGTTTAGCTCTCCTGAATGGTTTCTGCTTAGAGATATGCAGGAAAAAAGCGAGAAGATATTGAAAATTTCATCAATCAAGGAGTTTACGAAATTGAAAAGCTAAAGGAGGAGGGGCTGATAAAGGATATTCGGTATGATGATGAGGTAATACCATTTCTATTCTCCTCTATAGATTGGGTTCATTACCTTCTACATAAATTGCCAGAAGTGATGATCTTTGTTATTGCTAACTATATTGTTTTGATATCCTCTAAAGATGGGATGGATTACTTACAATAGTCGAAACAAATCCTTTATATAGCTATAATTTTAAATAGCGACCCAATACTGGTTTGGATCCATAACATTTAATTTCAATGCTCCTGCAGGTTATATTGATGCTAAAAGAGAGGCTTGGGGTCGAAAAGGACAAAAAGCTTCCAACTGTCGATAACAAGTAATTAATTCTTACTATATGGAATTTTCAAAATGTGGCTTATTGAATCTAGAGCTATGATCTTCGCATGTACACTTGGCTTAAGCCATGGACCATTGAGTAATGTATTAGATTGTGGGTCTTAGGTAGTTCCAGCATTATTGGGTATTGATTTAGAGTTAAGTGTGATATGGAGAAGTGAATACCCAGTGGAAGTGCCAACTCGAGATTGTAATTCAACAATTGTAGGTTAAATATGTCTTCTTTTTTGGAATCTCATTGTGGGAGGAATGGGTGTTTTGCTGGATTTTTAGTAATTGGTGTTATGCAAACTTAGTTGACTTCAAGTTTGCTATTTCTTATTTTAGTTGTATACTTGTATGTAACTTTTTGAGGAAATATTTTTGGATATTGTTTGACGGTTGCCTGTTAGCCTCATGTAATTTTATTAATATTCTTGATTGAAATACTTTATTCAGGAAGTACTCACGTGTTAAGAAGTGGACTCTTGGTCTAAGTGGCGGTCGAGACCAAATAGCTATTATTAGAGCAGGGGGAAGCATCTCTCGGGTTAAGGGTCCACTAAGCACTCCTGGTTCATCTATTATAGCAGAACAACTAATTGAGAAGATCCGCAGTGTAAGAGGTATTTTCTTAAAAAATGTTTCCATCTACAAGTATGCTATTGTTTCTTCAACAGCAGCTCGGAACTATCTGTTTCCACTTCCTTTATAGAGTCCAAAAGATATAAGGCTGCCATCATTCGAATTGACAGTCCAGGAGGTGATGCTCTCGCTTCTGATTTGTAAGTAGTTTTATTGATGGTCAATGTCGTATAATTGTCAATGCTAGTATTAACATTTCATGGATGGTTTGGCATCACCTTAGAACATGATGAACTCAGACCCATTACTTCAATTTCAGTAACTTGCATTATGATATCCATCAAGCATGGAGGTCGAGTTAGAATTTAAATTTGAATAGATTTGGAAATTCTTTTAGCCTATGTCATAATATTTTTTATTGGTACACAGAATGTGGAGGGAGATCAAACTACTGGCTGAGACAAAACCTGTTGTCGCATCTATGTCAGATGTGGCAGCAAGTGGAGGCTACTACATGGCAATGGCTGCTAACACTATCGTAGCTGAAAATTTGACATTAACTGGCTCAATTGGAGTTGTCACAGGTGATATTACTTTGTCTATTCGAGAAAGCTGTGTGCAATAAATTTTTGTACAATTATCTCTTTAACCCTCGCCATGCGTGATTGTTTTTGTTTGTTCTTGTTGTTGCAGCAAGATTTACCTTGGCCAAACTATACGAAAAGATTGGTTTCAACAAGGAAACTATATCTAGAGGAAGATATGCTGAGCTTCTGGGGGCTGAGGAAAGACCTTTTAAGTAAGTGACTTCGCTCTGTTTAATACGAAAGTTTTACCTTGTTAGGCTCTCTAACTGTCTGAGTTGTCTTTTAGTTCACTTGATGCTAATTTGTTTTTCTTGTTGTCAATTTTGATCCTTGAAACTGCATTTCTGAAAACTTGTGTGACTATTGATTTACAATAAAAAATAACAAAATTATGTTTACAGGCCAGAGGAAGCAGAGTTGTTTGGGAAGTCTGCACAACATGCATACCAGCTTTTCAGAGATAAAGCAGCCTTATCAAGATCGATGCCTGTATTTGGTTTAATCTCTTATTTCTGTCCTGGTTTCCTATCCTTGATTCCTTTTCAAGACTAGATATTTCTTCTTACCATGTTCCTAGGTCGGCAAGATGGAAGAAGTTGCCCAAGGGAGAGTCTGGACTGGTAAAGATGCTCATTCCCGTGGTCTAGTTGATGCTCTCGGGGGACTGTCCCGAGCCATAGCAATTGCTAAGCAGAAAGCTAATATTCCTCTTAACAAGAAGGTTCGCCTCTAAAACTCTTTTGCTTCAGGGGAACGCATCAAGAATGTATAAAGTAGATGACAGTTGATACTTTGGATTTTCTTGTGGTTGACACAGGTAACTCTTGTCGAGATTTCACGACCTTCTACAACACTACCCGATCTCTTAAGCGGTATAGGAAGCTCAGTGATTGGAGTTGACAGAACATTAAAAGGACTGCTCAATGAATTAACAATCACAGAAGGAGTTCAAGCTCGAATGGATGGAATCATGTTTCAGCAACTTGGCCGAGATTCTTTAGCAACTCCCATCATTGATTTGCTTAAAGAGTATCTCAGCTCTCTCCGGTGATCTGATACTGTTATTACCCAATCTCATATGAAAGAAAACTAAAGTAACCGATGAAACTTCTCCATCTTTACAGTCAAACTTCATTAATAAAACTAAAACTGATATCAAGGTCAAACCGATGAATTAAATGGCTTAACATTTTACAGTTTTAGCTAGTCTCAAACATATATATATATATATATATATATATATATATATATACATTTGTACATGTACATTCTCAATTAAAACAGCAAGAGAAGCCAGAAACAATAATGAAGTCCTCCATGAACATCATCTTCTTCGTAGCCTTTTTCTCTATCTCTGCAATCTCATTAGCCCAGACGACCTCTCTGGAAGCTTGCATAAGAAGAAACATCGACAGAACTCTCTCTCCTTCCCCTTCAAAAGAAATCAAAATTGCTCGTTCTGAGGACATGGAAGCCAATTTCTGCAGAGACGGAGGACGAATGGTCATGTACTTCTTGAGAATGCACGGAGAGTTCCCATCTTACTACGTCAAGGCAATGTGCAATGTTTTTGGAAATGATGATCAGAAGATTAAGCAATACGTTATTAAGATATGGTTAAACATTTCGAAGAGCCTCATTGATAGCTTAACTTGTGCTTCTCTATAAGGGATCTGCGATGTATCACATTTTTGAGGATGGATTATAAGAATCAAGAACAATTATTTTTAATCGTATTTTCTTCATTACAAATTACCAACAAAATTGGTCGTGAGTGTTCCCAAGTATACAACGTTTTTATATTCATTCACTTCACTGACTAATGTATCTTTGTAATATTCACCGAGAGATATACGCCGGAGAATCTCACCATCGGAATTTATTTTCACCGCTGTTGGCTCGGTAGGGACTACTATAAGCTTCACGGAGTTTGATGCGATCCAAAAGTCTCCAACATCTGTTCTCCTTATGTTGTCCGGACCTGGAATCGATGGAACGAAAATCTCAAACGTGTCGGCTTCTGGACCACTGATCCAATACCTCAAGATCCTATTCCTCAAAAACTCTCCGACAAGAACAAACTTTCCGTCGGAGCTCACGGCACATCCGGCGGAGCCACTTAAACCGCTTAACAACACGGTGACTTTTTTAGTTTTTGGATCGTATCTAAAGAGTCTCCCCGTCGCATCTTTAACAGCAACAGCCAAGACAAGTTCGCTGAAAAAGAAAACGTTAATGCTCAACCGGTTTACTAATTGACACAACTAAACCGAACCGGTACAAAATCAAAATTTCAATTAACCTGGGGCCAAATCTTGTACTGAAAGATGTGAAGTAAACAGCACCAGTCAGGGGATCTACATCTAAACCGTCAAGGAACCGGAAAGGAAATCCGGCTGCACTGTCGGCTAAGCGCTTGGCTTGGCCACCACGGTGTGAAACCACATACAAACCCAAGTATGCATCGGCTATGTACAATTCTCCGGTTATCTCATTGAAAGCTAAACCGACCGGTCTACCACAGATGTTACCAAGAAAAGTCCCAACTGCTTTATCACATAGTGACTTATTCCTGTGAATTATACAATAGTTATTCCTGTAAAATGTGTACCCTTCTCTTGTAGTGCTAGATTTATTTAGCCTGATTTTCGTTACTTAAACTCTACCCCTTTTTTATGAGTTCCGGATCTTTGATATAACTCTCCCCCTCTTTTGGTGACTGAAATAATTCTATGTTTAAGACGTAAACTACATCTTATAGGTGAACTTGAATTCATGACTTATCACAAAAATCTACTAAATCGAGAGTCACTCGATACAAAGAGTAAAATATGTTCATATATGTATGTATATAAATATGGGATTGAAACATACGCTGTGGGTGAAATATAAGCAAACTCTACAAAGCCAAGGTTTGGTCCTTGGTATTTCAAAATCTTGCCACCGGAGACTCCGGTATAAGGTCCTTCGCCATGAGAATCGAACGCAAAAGCTTCTGGTCCGGTGGTTTGCGCTGGCAGCAAAATCTTCTGAAAGGTTTGAAGAGCAGAAACAAGAGAATCAGATGAGAAGAGGATGAGCAAAAGGCAAAAGATGAAGACTTTCTCTGATTGAAACATTCTGATTTATCAATGCATCACATGAAACAGAACAATGCCATTTTTATACACGCACATACTTTGACTTCGGTTTACTTTGATCTTTAACCGATTGGTTCATGGAATCATGGTTATTCACCGGTTCTTTATTAGTTTAGATGCTTTTTTTTAATCCTAAGTCACAAGACTTTTGTCTTCTCTTCACATTATCAACTATTTAAATTTAGCAATTCGTTTTGTTAAAGATAAATTGAGTCTTCCTATCTTGTCTCTTTCTCACGTGAACCCGACCAACTTTCCAGCCAATCCGAGAATAAATAATTGAATTTTCGTTTTCAATGTTCTTTATAAAAAAACACTATCATCTCAAATACTGTTCACTTGTATATAGCTCGTACTTTGTAACCATCTTTATACTACATTTACCTCTATTTAAATAGATTCTAAACTCTAAATTTCATACTTTGAATACAAATCCTTATTTCTTCCTTTTTTACCTTCATACTTTTTTTTTTTTTAGATTTTCTTCATTCAAGAACACAATTCATGCATGCAAAGAAATTCATTTGTTTCTTACTATATTTGCTTCTTGATATCTTTGTTCTTGAATTTTTTTTTCTTGACATGAAGATGCATAGTGTTTGGGTTTATCACATAGGAAACAAATTACTCTCGATTTATCTTTCTTTTCTCTTTGATCATCTTGATTTGTTCGACCACCTCTACCTCGTCCACGTCCTCTCCCTCTCGAGTTTTGATATGAATCGACATAGAGAAGTTGGTTCTAATCATTCTCCTGATTTTCTACATCAAGAATCCTTTCTTCCTAAGCTTAAACTTCGAATTCTCTTGAATCATGGGAAAGATAATCTTGTCAACTTTGATATAATTTCTTCTCACTTCCTTGAACTTGATTCTAGCTAATGACAGTTAGAATGTCCACCTTTTATTTAGGTACACAATGTTGATTATAAAGATAAAGCATTTGTGCTAAGAGAGACTGTTAAGTATTTCAATGAACTGAAAAAGATGGTTCACGACATACCAAACACACCATCTTTAGAAGACAATTTGAGATTGGGTCATTGTAATAACAATAAAGACTGGGCGAGAGTTGTGTTCAGTTGTAGCAAGAGAGAAGGGCTGATGTCTGAGGTTGCATAGTCGATTAAAGCAGCAAAAGCAAAGAAAATGGTTTCGTAGCTGGAAATTTAGATTAGGTTTTCCCTTTTTTCGTCATCTGCATTGCTTCTCGCTTGTATCATGTACGTTTTATGCATGTTCCTCACTCTTGTTTGTTGTATGTGTTTTTTTTGGGTTAGTGATGATCTCTAATCCTAATTTGGGACTAGGTTTTTGATTTGCTGAAGCAATTAGATTTAGGGATTTTTTAACCCAATTCACAAACGGGTCATCTTAAGGAGTAATCGGGCATATAATATAGTTTTCAGTGGTTTGGTACATTTTAAAATACTGGACTATTAGAACCAACGTGATTTTAACTTTGGATGGAAATAGTGTAAAGTTTGCTTTCGTATGCAACTAAGACAAGGTTGTTAGAAACAAAGATTCAATTGAAGAAAAGAAAGAAACTCCATTGATGAGAAAAATGTTACATAGAAAACTTCATCGAGTATATTCAGCTCGTCGAGTTACGAAGAAGACCTTTCTACATCTTTCTTATACATTGAACCTATACTTATTTTAGCTAAAGAATCCGGTTTAACATAAATGACCCGGACAATCTAAATATTGGACTAAATCAATTATATGTTTAATACCCCTTCTCAAGATGTAACTATATTGATATAAGAGACATCTTGCTTTTGAGTTCATGAAAATGACCTAGTCCGAGAGGTTTAATGAGAACATTTACCAATGGATGATCAATCTTCACATGTAGAAGATTTATAAGACCATTTGGGACTTTCTCTAACAATATGCCAATCTAGTTCGAGGTTTTTGGTCCTTTCATAGAAAACAAATTGTGCAATATGAATTATAGATGTAGAATCACAAAAGAAAGATATTGACTTTGTTTAAGGAATCTGTAACTCTGCAAGTAGATTTACCAACCATTGTACTTCTTTCAAACCAAAACCCATGGCTCTATATTCTGACTCAGCCAAAGATAAGGCTATTGTTTGATTTCCATGAAATAAGAGAATTATCAAGAAACATACAATACCCTGAAATCGATCTCCTAGTATCTTTGCAAGATGTCGAATTTTCATTAGTGCATGCTCTGAGAGTTAAGTCTGAATATGTAGAAAAGAAGAGTCCAAGAGTGATAGTGTTCTTAAGATAACAAAACACTTTATAGGCTGCCTGGAGATGAGATTGTTTGGGATTGGAAGAGAATTTACATAGACGATTGACTGCAAAAGTGATGTCTAGTCGAGTGATGATTAAGTACATCATTCTTTCAACAAAGCATCTGGGAGAGATGGTTCATCAATGTCATTCATTTGTTTAATACTTGGTTCCATCGGAATGCTGGAAGATTTGCAAGCTTGTAACTCATTTTCTGCAAGCAACTCAAGTATATATCTCCTTTGACATACATAAATTCCAGCTTTAGATCTTGCTATTTCGAGTCTGAGAAAGTACCTTAGTGGACCAAAATTCTGCAATGATTATAATATCATCAACATAGGCTAGTACAACTATCTATTGTACATTGATGTTGCAAATGAAAAGGGTATGATGTGTGAGATTTAGTGAAGCCAATTGACAAGAAATCACTTAACTTTAGAAACCACTGCCTTGATGCTTGCTTTAATCCATAAATGGATTTTCTGAGTTTGTAAACTGGATTTGGTGGGAGAGATTGACCACTTGTAGGAGTGTAACCATGTGGTAATTGCATGAAGATCTCCTAATCCAACACGCCATTGAGAAAGACATTGGATATATCAAGTTGGGTCAAACTCCATTCTTTTGCTGCAGCCACTGCAAGTAAAGTCTTAACAGTAGTCATCTTGGCTACAGAGGAGAAAGTGTCGACGAAATCAACCCCCTATTGCTCTGTTTACCCTATGGCAACGAGGCGTGCTTTGTATCTTTCTAATGTGCCATCAGTATTGAGTTTGGTTTTATAAGCCCATTTGCACCCTATGGCTCTTTTATTAGAAGGCAGAGAACATACTGTCCAAGTTTCTGAATCTCCAAGAGCTTTTAATTCCTTATTCATAGCGACTAACCATTCACCGAATTTCTTGCTTTGAGCAAAAGTTGTTGGTTTTCCCAGCGTCATCACAAAAAATGTAGTTATGATACTCTTCTGATAAGTGATCATAAGTGATATAAGCTGAAAGTGGATAAAGAACATTTATTTCTGTGACATTGCAATAATAATCCACATGATGACTAGGGAGTTTAGATTGAAGTTTAGAATGAGAAGGGAGAATGGAAGAAGGAACAACTTCTATTATATCAGGATTCTGGTTTTCTGATGATGGTGATTATGTGTTTGACTACTGAAAAAGGACTTGAGTTATTGCTTCAGTCTCATTAGTCACATTAGGAGGAAGAATAATCATGATGTCCGATCTAGATTGCTCATTATCTGTATGAAATAAAGAAGAGTAATGATTAGTGAAATTTGTTTCTGTTTTAAAAGGGAAAATATCCTCATAAAACATGATATTTCGAGAAATATGAATCGAATTGGTCTCCAAAAATTTATCACTTTGTATCCCTTATATCTGATTAGATAACCAAGTAACACACAAGGTTTTTCTCTTGGTAGAAATTTAGTGTCGATTTCTAGTAGAAGTTGAATTACAATAAAGACAACCAAAAAGCTTTAAGATCTTTGTATTCGTGTGACTTTCCCGTTAAAACTTCATAAGGAGATTTGTTCTTGAGTAATGAAGTGGGCATACTGTTAATTAGAAAGACATAAGTCAGTATAGAGTCACCCCATTGTTCAAGAGGTAAATTACTTTGAAAATGAGAGAGCGGGCAACATTTAAGATGTGTTGGTGTTCGCGTTCTACTATTGAGTTTTGCTCAGGATTTTTAGGGCAAGAGTGATAAGCTCTATTCCCTTTTGAACGAAACAACACATCAAAACAAAGCTTTGAAGCATTGTCAGATCGAACTCCTTTAACCTTTGCTCCATATTGAGTTTCAACCATAGTTATAAATTCTGGAAATATATGAAGAACGTCACTTTTGGATTTCATGAGATAAATCCAAGTAATCATGCTAAAATCATCTACAATAGTTAAGAAATATTAAAACCAACCAAGAAGGGGCCCCAAACACCAATATGAAGCAAAAAGACTTTTCACACATATTATTGTTAAAGGGAAAATGAAGACGCTTATGTTTGGAAACAGGGCAAATGGTACAGTGAAAAGAGCTTTTATTGCAACAATTTAAACCAGCAATATTAGTAATATCACTCGTCTTAGAAATAGAAGGATGACCTAACCTTTGGTGCCAAAGTTTAGAATAACAAAAATGGCAAAGGCAAGCAAGCCTCTACTTACGTGGTCGATACCACCAAAGATAGATCATTATGCGCCTAAGTTCCAGCCAACAAATCGTACTCTGACAATTCATGCGACAAAGACAAAAAGTCCTATTGTGACTACCATAAACTTACCAGCCACACGACTTCTCAATGCTCCACCTAAAAGAACTATTGCTCGCAAAATTTAAGAAATGAGAAGTAAGACTAGCCAACCGCGAACAACATCCGTACGGTGACCACGGCGGATCAGGCCATAAACGATCATGAAGCCACAATAAGACCACTAAGCATGACGAGGAACCACCACAAAAATGCACAGACCATGAAGAGCTCCCGCCACCACCTCCTCGAAAAATGATTATGATAATGGGAAGTTTGAAGGAAGACAATGACTTCGTGAGAGCGATCAAAAATCACAAACGAGGGGCTTAATAATTTTGGACCTAAACCGAGAAGAAACTTGGCTCCTCCGGTGTTGCCCTTGTACAAAAAAACCATCCATGACAGTTATAAGTTTCATTGATGTCGATGTCGTAGGCGTACAACACCCTTATGACGACATCATGGTTGTCATGCGATGAAGGTTGTCGTTTTAACGTACTACCTATGCGTGAAATTCCCAACTGATTGAGGGTTCTTTACCCTTTGAGGTAACCAACAGATGGCCATGACGTGCTTTATTACCGAGCACAAGCTTAAAAAATCAGCATGTCGTTTGTGCATTATCACCAACGAAGCAACCACAACTACCCTCCCGAGGATTATCTTACAAGATAACCTGAAAAATATATGACCGAGTATATCCAGAATGTTGTGTCAAAATTGGCTAACATTTTCTAAAAAATAATCTCCATAATAATCTATCACAAAATAATCTCTCGACATTTTCATAGTGCACAGGGGGCATGCCCGAAATAGACTCCATAATAATCTGTCACAAAATAAATATTGACCCCACTTACAAGCCAATTAAATAGAAAATAACAATATTTGGACCCAAACACGCACATGCAATCAACGACGAGGTTGATCAGTTGATGGATGCTTGGTTCATAACCAAAGTTACATACCCAGAATGTCTTGCCAATCCTGTCGTCGTCAAAATGAAAAATGGCAATTGCTGAGACTGTATAGATTTTACCAATATGAAAAAGCTTGCTCAAAAGATAGTTTCTGCTCGCACACATATATCGACGACTGTGACACTTACTGCTACAAGGTAATGCCATTCAGACTAAAAATTGTCAGAGCCACCTACCAAAGGCTCATCAATAATATGTTCACTGGACAACTCGGACAAACAATGAAATTATACATAGATGACATGCTGGTCAAATCTATGAAAGTCGAGGCGCATGTCGCTGCCCTCATTCGCTTTGTTTCCCTCTCTACGGATAGATCACTACCATTTTACCAGCTCATGTGAGGGAACATACATTTTCTCTAGGACAAGGAATGCGAGGAAGCATTCTGATAACTGAAGATGTACTTAGCCACGTCTTCCTGCCTAGTCAAGCCAGAAGCTAGGGGGACATTGTACCTCTACATAGGGGTCACCTATTCAAAAATTGGTGGTTGGCTTGAAATACTCAAATAATCCTTCTGGCTCGCTTTTTCGGCATCTAATAACAAAGCAGAATATAATACTTTATCGACGAGGCCGAGTACGAAGAATTCTAGAACTCACAGAATAACACATATGTAGACAAGAAAAATTAGAAGAAGGAAGTCATACCCTACATTGCCTACGGAGAAGTACCCTTTCTCATCGACTCAAAGCAAAAAGAACATATTACATGGGAATGGAAGGTAACTTCTACGAACGAACACTAAATGAAATCATGTTAAACTACATCAATGGCGAAGAAACACGGTGCATCATGGTCGAGGTCCACGAGGGCGCTTGTGGAAACCATTCCGGACGAAGAACACTGGTCCAAAAATTTTGGAGCCTAGGATACTATGGGCCAACCATGATAGTGGATCACTAAAATTACGCCTCATTTATACACACATCAGCAAAAGACCTCACCTCGTCTGAAATACAGTATCTATTCATGCATTGGGCCAGGGACATTGTTAATCCTCTCCCTCTGTCAAGGAAAAAGCGTTTCCTCCTCGTCGTGACCCATTATATCATCAAATAGGTTAGAAACAAATTATTTCACTAAAATCCAAGACTCTAACATACAAATACTAATCTGGAAAACATCACTTGTCGCCATGGATTACCATACGAGATTATCACAGAAAACGGTTCACAGTTGATCTCGGCTAAATTCGAATAAGTTTTTCCACACTAGAAAATTCATCTTAGCAAGCGCACTCCACGTAACTCACAGTGCAATGGCCAAACAATATCATAATCAAAGACATTAAGAAACACCTCGACGAAAAGAAAAGATGATGGTTCGATGAGCTTGATGGTGTCTTATTGTCGTACTGAACCATACCAAGAAGACTAATCGGTTGAATGCCTTTCTCTCTTTCACACGGTGTCGAAGAAATGGTTCTGGAAGAAGTAAAGATAGAGAGCATTCACCGCAAAGTATTCACACTCAACGAGAACATTAACCAAGAAAAGATATATGGTAGCCTTGAAAACCTTGAAGAATAGATGCAGCATGCTTAAGAGTCCAATTTCATCAACAACAAGTGTCTAGGTACTACAGCAAGAGAGTTAAAACGGATGCTTCACATAAAGCGACTTCGTCATGCGCAAGGTGTTAGAAAATACTGTCGAGCCGAACGCTGGGAAACTCGGTGCCAATTGGGAATGACCGTATAACATTTCTAAAATTGTGAAGTGTGGTGTCTATGAACCCATGACAATGGTCAGTGACATGATACCAAGAAGTTGGAATATGAACAACCTCAAACACTTCAATTACTAAACAGCGAGGATGGCGCCAATGCATAGGCGCTCCTCGGCAAAGATTTCTCCAAGATCCTCCCATCTTAAGTTTGTGCATTTTCTTCTAATGATTACTGATGACGACGCCACCATAAGAGTGTTCCTCGGAAAAAATCTTCTAGGATATTTATATCTTAGGAACTCCTTTAATTTACGCATGCTATGAACATGTAGTTAGAACTATGTCTGGCAACCTTCAGGTGCGTCTATAATATAAATATATTTTTTTCTCCTGCAAAAAATACTCGCCTCGACAAAATAAGAATGACGAACCATAATTTTCCTCGTAGAATGCTAAGTATGAAACCAAGTACACCACTCGGAAAAAAGCACCACATGATAAAGCCGAACTATAATTTTACACCTAATGATCCTAAAAGCTGAGCATGTCAATCACCTCGGCACCTGGTAAAAGTCGGGCACCGATCCCGCCTGTAAAAGGTACCGAGCAACGCAAAACATGAAAGGATAAAATTCATTTTAATTCATTAAAATTGTAGAAAAATATACATCTTTCAAACATAACCGCACCCAATTTCAAAAAAGAGCTACCACAACAGAGCGAAAAACAAGCAAGTCTAAATAAAAATATGGGGGATAAAAATAAAAAGAGAAACATCAACCTCTCAACTCGTCTCGAGTCTCCCCCACCGCGGTATCACGGGTCCCTTCAGCAATTCTCTCACAATTCTAACACTCCTCGTGAACACGGAATCACTTCGCGGCCTTGCGCAATTTCTTTAGATCTCCAAGAACGCTGTCATGAACCAATGCCACAAAGGAATCAAGATCTTTTTCCTAGAGCTCAAGAACATGAATAACACCCACTTGTCCCAATATTCTGCTGTGTCCTTGTTAAAGTTTTGCTAGAATACCTTTTGGCCAGGCACACCCTTTTTATCTTGCGTATACTGCACATAGCCAAGAGTTCTCGATGTCAGACATTGTATAAGACGAGGTATCTCTACCTCCCGCACAACACATATAAACTCTCGAACACGCTGCAACTTAGCATTAAACTTCTCCGACTCCTCTGCATGAAGAGCCCGCTTGGTGGCCAATTTCTCACAAGCCTGATAAATAACATCGTTGAGTTGATAGAAGGCATAGAGGTATATGCAACAATTCTCCACGGTTTCACTCTCTAACTTGTGCACCTGCTCATGCAATTTCTTCGGCTCCTCGGGAAGAGCTAGTCTCAGTCTCTTCACTGTATCTAAATCACGTGCCCAACAAGTAGCTTGGCCTCGACGTCATGTCCCTTTGTACTCAGCCATTTCTCGCATTATACCATCCGCATTGCGAGTAGTGACGTGATCCTCACACTACAAGAAAACAAGTCTAAAACCGACAACACTTTCGACCGTTCAGTGGTTGTCGGAATTTTCCAACAAGAAAACCGACAACAAGCCACCGTTAGTACATTAATAGAACTGTTGTCGGTTGTGGTCGGAAAATTCTGGCCTTTTCCGACAACATAAATCTACCGACCGAAATGTCTGACAACCACCCACAAACTTATTTGTTCGAAGACAAAACCGACAACAGTCCACCGTTTGGACAGTAATAGAAAAGTTGTCGGAAAAGGTTGGAAATTTCCTACAGAAACCGACAAACTGAAGATACTGACCGTTACCGACCACCCTTATTTCCGACAACTACCGACGGGACCAGTAAAAATGTTCTCCATATGTCATTTTCCAATTTAACCGAAATTAGGTGAGTCTGTCAAAAACTGTCAAAAACGGTAGGAAAGTGCATCTATATATCCACACACGATCATGTTGTGATACACCTTCGTTTTTAAAAATGTATCAAACAAAATGTCAAATATTTATTTTCGAGCTTGGATGGATCAAGAAAAAAATGATCCTGAAACGGGCTTACTTACCCGAGAGTATGCTGATGGAATGAAACAATTTATGGAGTTCGCTAGAAATCAAAGCATTACGCACGAAACAGGTAAGATGTATTGCCCTTGCCGTAAATGCAAAAATATGAGATTTATTTCAGTAAAACAAGTTTGGCTCCATTTGTATAGTAGAGGTTTTATTCCTGGGTATAAAGTATGGTACTCGCACGGAGAAGATCCATCTATGGTTAATTTTGCTAGTACTAGTGCAAATATAGATTATGGTTTAGGTACTCGTGGAACTATGAATGTAGAAGGTGAATGTATGGTGAATGATAGAAGTGGTAATGAATGTTGCGGTGGGGGTGTTGTTGTGGAATCGACAGTGGAAGGCGAGAACGTAGTTGGTTCAATTCAGATGATTAAAGATGCATTTAGAGAGAATATGTCTGCTTTTGAGGAGGGCATTAATAGAGGGGAAGAATCAAATCTAGAAGCACGAAGTTTTTATAATATGTTGGATGCGGCGAAGAAGCCGTTGTATGGTGGGTGTGAGGAAGGGATATCTCCATTATCGACTGCAACTGACTTGATGAAAATCAAGACAGACTACAATTTAGCAGAGACATGTGTTGATGCGATAGCTAATTTGTTTAGCAGGAGTCTACCTAAAGATAATATTGCTCATAGTTCGTACACAGAGGTTCTGAAACTGGTAGCTGGACTTGGCTTACCGTACGAGATGATAGATGTATGTACGGATAATTGTATGATATGTTGGAGAGAGGATTCATATATGGTGCAATGTAGATTTTGTCGTAAACCTCGGTTCCGGAAACATATGGTAGAAATTGGGTCCCATACAAGCGGATGTGGTATTTTCCATTAGCACAAAGGTTGAAAAGACTCTATCAGTCCGAGCGAACTGCCGCTGCAATGCGATGGCATGCAGAACATAATTTTCACATGGAGAGATTGCACACCCATCAGATGCGAAAGCATGGAAACATTTTAAGTTAGTTTACCCTGATTTTGCTGCCGAAAGCAGGAATATGTATCTTGGCTTGTGTATAGATGGCTTTAGTCCATTTGGGAAACATGGTAGACAATATTCTGTTTGGCCGGTGATTGTTACACCATACAATTTACCGCCCTCACTTTGTATGAAGTCAGAATTTCTATTCCTCACAGTTGTAGTCCCAGGGCCGGATCATCCAAAAAAATCACTATATGTGTTTTTACAGCCACTAATTTACGAGTTGAACCAATTATGGGAGAGTGGCGTAGAAGCGTTTGATGTGTCTTGTCAGATTAATTTTACGATGAGAGTCGTCCTTATGTGGACTATCAGCCATTTTCCTGCGTATGGAATGTTGTCTGGGTGGACGACACATGGGAGAATGTCATGTTCAACGTGTCAGGACAGCGTAGAAGCATTCCAATTAAAACACGAGAGAAAAACTTGTTGGTTCGATTGTTTCTACCCATGGATCATCCGTACCGGAAAAGCACAACATTGTTCACAAAGAATAAGAAAGTGATGTACGGTCCACCACCAAAACCAGATGGCCGTACAATATTAACCCAACTGCGAGATTTTGGTGCAGAAAAAATGACCGAGTGTGGGGGAAATGGGCATTGTCCTGTTGTTGGCGTTGGAGAGTATCACAACTGGCATAAGAAGAGTATATTTTGGGACTTGCCGTATTGGAGAACCCACAAGCTACGATATTGTCTAGACGTTATGCACATTGAAATCGAGACTAGACTTACCTGATATATGTGATAGAAGAGCACTTCATGTATGAGGTAACAATAAAGTTGGTCCTTGTCCAATGTTCCGTATGGATGCTTCGAAGAAGGTACGGATGGTAGTTAATACAAAATGTAAGCTACTATGATGTTTTGTAATTTATGAACTAATTATATGTAAATAGGTGGTATTTTTCGATTGGATAAAACACAATGTGCAATTTCCTGACAGTGCAGAGAAAAAATTTATTGGTATGAAAAGTCATGATTGCCATGTCGTGATGCAAATATTATTTCCGTTTGCCTTTTCGTATTTGCTACCGCGCCCTGTACACGAAGCTGTTGCAGGTAAAATTTTAATAGTAGTATCATGTACTTTGTGTAAGCAAATTTGCAATTAGAAATAAGCTTATAAAATATGCAGGTCTTGGCACATTTTTCCGGGATTTGTGTTCGCGTAGTCTCACTGTAGACGGGATCAAGAACTTGAACGACAAAATTCCAGTTATTTTGTGTAATCTTGAAAAGATTTTTCCTCCATCATTCTTCGATGTTATGGAACATCTTCCGATTCATCTACCACGGGAAGCATGTTAGTAGCTTTTCATTTTGTAATTTTGTAATTTTTATATAGACTAAATGGTCAAGCGATTCCAATACTGAGTTAGGTGGACCAGTTCAATACCGCTGGATGTATCCGTTTGAAAGATACATGTTTCAATTAAAAAAGAAAGTGAAAAACCTGAGTAGAGTCGAGGGTTCCATCGTTGCACAATGCTTAAACGAAGAAACCGCGAATTTCTATTCAACGAACTTTCATCCAGAAGTGCAGACAAAGAGACGTAGACCACCTCGACATGATGACGGTGACGAACACCCAATTTATCCTGCATTTGCTCCTGATACATTTTCTCAGGTTAGTAGGTTAAGCGGAAAAGCAAAACAGCGGAAACTTAGTACGGCAGAAAGTAAACACATGCATCTGTATATTGCCAATAACTGTGTCGAAATTGAAGATATAGAGCGGTATGATTCGTATACTTTTTGTATTTCACATTATCATTCGTGTATGGATTTCTTATATGTATAAGTAAAAATTATACTATAGGATTTACATGGCCAAATTAAGAGCAACTTATCTACACATGGCTGACGAAGAACTGTACGGGATCAAAGACGACGAGTTCACTGAATGGCTAAAATTCTATGTAAGTTTCAATATTTATGAGTCAAATAGTTGATGCTAAATTATGTTTTGTTAGTAACACGATATTGGAATACAAGTTACAAAGTGTTGTTCACTTGGGCAACAGTTTCCGACATGGTTACAAGAGTTTGTGATGGGTCCAGTCTCTGTTGCTAATTCATATCCAATATATTGCACAAGAGGCTATTCTTTCAAAATTCTATGTGAGGGGATGAAAAGACCGACTTCGGATTACGGTGTGTCTTCCAGGTCTGGTGACACCATTTACTACGGTGTTCTACGAGAGATATTGGAGGTTAGGTACCTAGGGCTTATGGGTTTGAAGTGCATAGTGTTCAACTGTGATTGGTACGACCCGACAATAGTAACAGGTGTGTGTGTCGATGAGTTCAGTGTTACGTCTATTAACTGTAGACGTAAGCTTCAAAAATACGATCCTTTCATCCTAGGTTTACAAGCAGATCAAGTATGCTATCTACCATACCCACAACTCTCAAACAGAAGAAACAATTTGATTACTGTGGCATCCATAAACCCACGAGGAAGACTCCATGGACCATCAGAACACGATCCCATGCAGCAGGCGAGGCCGGAAATACTTGGATCACCTGGTATTGAACTTGGTATTGACCTTTCTGTAGATATAACAGAACAACCAGATGCAACGGTCTATGACGACTCTAAAGACTGTATTACAGAGTTCGGGGATGATTCACCCGAGAGTTCTACAGATGATTCGAATGACTTTGATTCTGCCTCAACATAAAATGTTTGTAGCATTTTCGCATAATAAAGACAATATATGTTGCTGGAAATTAAATTACTTATTTTCAATAATTATTATTCGTTTCGCTACGATTTTGCATACCGAATATAATAATTCTCTAAAATGTTGTACAGGTAACAAGAATAAACTTTTGATTTATTCAAAACCCAATTAAAATTAATAAAATACAAATTTTTCAATGTAGGAAATAATTAGTGTAGGTTTTACACCAACATTTTTTTGCTACCCAGGACTTAATTTTAGTATTATAATATACTGTAGGAACCGGTCGGAAAATAACCGACGACCTCCGACGGGTAAAAAAGCGGCAAAACAAAGCGACAAACGAAGCGTCTCGTGGAAGTTGATGTTACGCTATCCGACGGTTTCCGTCAACTACCTACAACTTCCGACATTTAATCATCTTCTCTGTCTCTTTCTTCTCCACTCGCGATTTGCAGAAAATCTCCAAACGTCTCTCCGCGACGACGCTTCCGCCATCGCTGGCCACCGCTTCCGCCACCAGCACCATGTAAGTGTTCTCTCTTCTCTTCAATTTCTCCACTCGTGATTTCCTGTATAAGAGTAGAGGAATGGTTAGAGAATTTTCACTACAAGAATTGGGTGTGAGTAACAATTGGGTTGGGTAGAGAGGATGTTGTTGGGTTTTTCTGTGGGTTGAGGGTGGTTGATTTCGCAAAACGCGATTTCATCACCTCCATTTCACATTTTCACCATTACGCCATTTCACCATTAAACCTATACATACACAATTATATACACAATTATATACTTAATTACATACACAGTTATATACTTACTTATATACTAAATTTTAATACTTAATCATATACTTAATTACATATTTAAGGAAATATTACATGAGTATTTATGTAAAAGTTTATAAAATTTTGCAAAATTTTACAAAATTAAGTAAATGGGTTAAAGGTGGAAAATTCATGTAAATGTATAATGTAACTTGGTAAAATATATTAAATTTTAGTAAAATAAATTAAATTGATTAAATTTTATAAAATCCATGTTCATTTTATAATGTAACTTGGTAAAATTTAGTACAATTAGGTACATTTCTAATTTATGATTCATTACAAATTAAATGAAATATTTAATTACATAAAATATATAAATCTGTTACATGTAATATAGGTAATATAGGTAATATACATATAAGTTTTTGACGCTTACGAATAAAAATTTTACATATCTAAGAAACGTTTAGTACGACAAAAGTACAGTAGATTAAGTTCTATACTAATTATATGTCGAGAAAACAAAATTTTTATATATATATGTCAAAGTATATATAGTTTTCCTAGGAATTTTTTCTTTGACAGGTCTACCTACAGTGACTTTCAAAGACACCTACACGGTGTCGTTGACTCGGACCAGACGCAGAGTCCGAGTCCTGGTCAACCAGACACAGGGTTCTGTGGCCCACCTTACAATTGAACAACTTCTCACTGTAGAAGGCCGTCATATCACCGTACTCGACCCAAACAGAGGTTCTTGGTGCGTTTTTTCTGTTTATTTATATATATTTCTTTATTTATTTTATATATTACATAAAATTAATATATTTAGACTCCTAGTGTGTACTAAATATTTGTCAGGTTTCGGTATGAAAAAGGTATTAAGAAGGCTATTCTTAAAATTATTCAGCATCAGTTGCCCTAGGCTTATCCCCGCTACAGTGACTTCCCGCGGGAATTGCAAGAGAGTTGGTTCAAATCTTTCATGGTAATTTTATTCTAAATTAACTGTTCAGTTACAAATGTTTATTCTACATATTTATTTTACATATTGGAATTAAATATGTTTTAATTATGTATTTATTTTTCTATTTTCAGCAAGATCTTAATTGGGACGTCGAGTTGACTCCTCGGGTGAGAGCTGAGTTCGATAAACAGTGCCGCGCTTCTTACAAGAACAACATACATGAATGAAAACAAGCTTGGAAGTCAGGAAAGAAACAACATCCCCGTTGTAGCCCAGAACTTTTCCAACAATTCATAGCATATTGGGAGCACGAGGACACCAAAAAGGTCTCAACAAGAAACTCCCTCAACCGGAACAGCGACCGCGACGGATTAGGAGTTGCGACCCATAACAACAGGGATCAGACTTTTGATGAGCGTTCACGTGTCCTGGTAAGTTACTTAAATAAATTACATGAAATTTTTTTAAATTAACTACAACTTTGAAATATGTTTTTGTAGGCATCTCAGCTTGGTGAAGAGCCTGATTTATTCCTCCTAATGGAGGACACACAGACGAACAAGCAGACGAAGCGGGTAGAAAACAAGCTTGGAAGTCAGGAAAGAAACAACATCCCCGTTGTAGCCCAGAACTTTTCCAACAATTCATAGCATATTGGGAGCACGAGGACACCAAAAAGGTCTCAACAAGAAACTCCCTCAACCGGAACAGCGACCGCGACGGATTAGGAGTTGCGACCCATAACAACAGGGGTCAGACTTTTGAGGAGCGTTCACGTGTCTTGGTAAGTTACTTAAATAAATTACATGAAATTTTTTTAAATTAACTACAACTTTGAAATATGTTTTTGTAGGCATCTCAGCTTGGTGAAGAGCCTGATTTATTCCTCTAATGGAGGACACACAGACGAACAAGCAGACGAAGCGGGTAGAGGACAAGAAGGTTCTCGGTGTTCTCGAGACGGTGAGGCGGAAGACCACTGAAATCCTTTCGCAGCGCAGTTAAGAGGGCGAGGGAAGTTCTACCCAGCTTACGCGGGAGGAAATCGATCAGCTCGTCATTGAGGTATAATAATTTTTTTAATTATTTTAATCACTTTTACTTTAAATTTCCTCTTTTTATGCAGTCCACTCCGCGTACCAAAGGCGTGTCTTCGGCCTTGGCAATCTAGTTACATCTGATGGTGTCCCGGCTCGTCTCACACACAGTTCTTTGACACCGTCAGAACGTGAGCAATTCAATCAGATGCGGTTGAAACAAGAGGAGATGGAGTGTCAGGCATAAGAGAACAACGCCAAATTGCGGGAGATGGAGCGTCAGATGCAGGAATTCGCAAAATTCCGCGAAGATTTTATGAGTTTTACATCATCACGTAATTAACTTCTTATATTGTAGTTAACATTTATAATTTCTAAACTCTTTTAACTATTTTATTTTTATTTTTATTTTTATTTTTAATTTTTATTTTTAATTTATTATTTATTTCTAATTAATAATGTAATTTATTTTTTATTTACTAATAACGTGGTTGTAGGAAGTAGTCGGAAACTTCCTACGTCCTCCGACAGCAATTTTCCGATCTCCTCCGACAGTATGTTTCCGACCTCCTCCGACAAAAACATTCCGACAAGAACCGACGGCTAGTTTCCGACAACAACCGACAACAATTCTCGACATCTCCCGACAGCAACTTTCCGACATTCTCCAACATCCATTTTCCGACAACTGTCTGTTGTCGGTAATAACCGACCACTACTGACGGGTTAATGGTTTCCGACCATCTTAAACCGACCACCCGAAACCGTAAATTAGAGTCGGAAATTGCATTTTTCCGATGGTTACTGACAGGATTCTCTGTCAGAATCAGCGTTGCTTTCTTGTAGTGTCATACCGCTCCTTAATCAGATTAAGGTTACAAAATACCTACACAACATAACGGTCAGAGACAAGCAAGCATAAAAATATCATAGTATAAGGTCGATAACATACCTACGCCAATAGAGCAGTACTGTCGACGACGAACTTACCCTCTAATATGGTCTCTGGCTTCGGAGCCCCACACATCGAACTTTTAGTTTTGTACAACAATTTACCGCTCATGTCACGGTCATCACCAAGGGGTTTCATCCCATGATACTTGAAGGAAAAATCATAGTTCGCGGCCTCCACCTCCTCGAAGAAGTATCCTCAACTCGAAGCATGTTCCTTGTACAAGCAGCAGAAAATCACCACTTTCCTCGAAGAGCCTCTTCGAATTTTTCCTCCGTAAAGCAGCTTCTTCTTCAGCACCTTAAACCGAAACCTGCGCTGGTTCTCGGGGAGTAGCTGAAGAAAATGGCCTAGGCGAAGACACAACCAATCTTATCTAGATGAATTGATCTCAGATTCTTCTTCAGAATTCGATTCATCATATCTAGATGACCTAATCTCGGATTCTTCTTCAGTTGTTCATATCGTCTTCTCTTTTAATCTTCATTAATTTTAAGAGCTTTGACACTCAACTTTTGGATGCTCAATCGCCGCGTCACAGAGTGAATGCTGAGCATACATCATCCATAGAATCAAGCATTGGTATCGGTGATTAGTTCAAATATAGAAGACGTATCTTTGATTATGTATTCTTCTTTTTCCTGATCTTTACTTGATCTTCTTGTGTTCTTGAGTTCCAACCGCTTCCACAGTTAGTTTTCCAATATAAAGTACTTGTGAATGAAATAAAATCAATTAAGTGTGAAGCAATGAGAAATTGAATCGTATGTTATGTATTTTGGTTTACTGAGGTGTGGTCCAAATGCAAATGCAGTGCAATTTAGTTATTGTTATAAATATTTTTTATAACTATATCCCATTCATATTTAAAATCTTTTCAAACTCTCAAATAATATTAGGCAGAACTGCCATAATATTTTTTTTTTGTTAAAATATGAAATTTATTTATCAACAAAAAATGTTATTTACAAAAATATATAACAAATTATTTATAAATCAGAGTTCAATAACTAAAGAAAAGTTAACTAGCGTGGAGCTCAAACCAACATTTTTCATTTCTATAAGTTTATATGGACATGTGTAACGCAAAAAAAGAAATATGATTTCGAATAACTTTACGTACTAATAACACGAGTAATAGTTCAATATCCAAAGAATTATGATTGTGAATTCTCTGATTTTTTTCCCTTTAACAGTAATAAATTGAGCATTGGAATAACATACAAAACTATTTGACAATATTAAATATTTGTATAGTACAAAAAGTAAATAGGCTCATTGTTTTTTCTCAGATATTATGACCTCGAATGGTCTAAATATATGGACATACTTAATTCCGCCGCATTCTATGAATCGTGTTATATATTTGTTATACAACGTTAAACGTGTCAAAGTGTATATATATATGTTTACCGACGGTCGATTAAGATGTAATTTTTGGTTCTTTTTTGCTATAAGATCGAGGATACAAGCTTTTTGGGTATAACTATAGATTTTAATGCTCTAGAAATTTCTGCGGTAAATTAATAATTTACGAAGTTAAAATATAAGTGTTTTCGATTTTTGGCTCTAAAAATAAGTTTCGTACAACAATAAAAAAAACACTAGAAAAATTGAGATATTGTAATAATTGTATCGTGACTATGAATATAAGCGATAATTTATGACATTTTATATACAATTTTGTTATAAATTATATTAGTTGCGAATGATTGTGATTCTATTTTGTAATGTTGTGAAAAATTCATTACAATGTTATTGATACCAATATGCATTTGCAACGCTTGTATAGTAAGGAACAATGGTTCTATTGCCATCTCTTGGCAAAAACCAATCATAACTGCCACTCTCTAATTTTCTTTTTCATTTTTTATTTTTTTTATATTAAAAACTTTGTTAAAAGACAAAAAAAATTGTAGGAGTTTAACTTAATTACAAATATGTCATACCCGTATCCGGCCCAATTAAAATTGGACCCAAATAAAATCCACCCAAATTCTAACCCGACCCGCCCAACTCTAAACCCTAAATCCCTAATATGATTCATCCCTAATCGCGTTCTTCTCTTTTTCTTCAACAAAGTAGACAAACCTTAGATCGACGGCGAGAGTGAATTCCCGGCGAGAGTAGCTTATACTTTAGACGATCGAAGAGGTCAGAAGGTAAGGAATCTATCTCCAAATCTTTCTCTATCAAATTTCATATTCCTTTTTCACGATTTTGCATCTAAAATTAGGGATTTTGGTTGTTTTGGAGATTTCTTCTCATCTTCTTCGATTTCTTTGTTTCGTTTTGTGTGTTCAGTGATGGTTCTAGTAAGAGATGCTAGTGGGATAAGTGACACAAAAGTGAAATATAAGAAGAAGAGTAAGGGTAAGGGTAAGAGGACTAAGAAGGATTTGGATAAGAAGAACGAATAAGAGATAGTAAATGACAAAGTAGACGAAGTATATGCTTCAGGCGATGGAGAGGAAAAAGACGATGATGGTACTGGAGAGGAAGGAGAGAGCGGTAAAGAAGAAGATGAAAACACGCCTAAGGTACAACTGGAACAACTAGGAAAATTATGTATTATTATCAAGTTTGGTACCATTATTACATCTAAGATCAATGGTAAAGTTTTGTTTTTGTTTATTTATTTTGCAGGATATATCTGATGATGTTTCTGTTAAAGGAGATAATGATGAAGAAGATGAAATGAGTAAGGTACATTTAATAACAACTAGGACATTTGTGTATTGGTACGATTAGTACAATTAAGATCATGTATAGGTTTTTTATGGTACAAGTGGTACAACTCTAGTCATGGTACAATTGGTACAAGTATAAGTTCTGTTTATGGTACAAGTGGTACAACTATTAACGAATTAATGTATTTTTTTTTTTGTATTTGCAGGATATTTCTACTGATGGTAGCTCTGATGATGAGGAAGATTCTCGCCCACTGCAGCCAGAGAAAATGTATTTTGAACCAAGTCAGTACACCAAATCTGTTAGGATAGGAACAAGGTGTAATGTGCAACAGGCGGTGGAGTTTCTAGAACAATTTCCTGCATAACTAAAATGGTTTAGAGAGAATGAGCAGTTTAAGCATGTGCTCTACATGCCAATAGAGCAAAATCACCAAGTCCAAGGCATGTGGATGCTTATGCTATACGCAGCTTGCATTGAGGCAGAAAAAGAGTGCTGGTTTTTGGTAAATGAAAGGTTGATAAGGTATTATATTAGAGAGCACGCTCTTTTAACCAGATTCACTTGCAAAGAATATCCCGCGAACTGGGAGAAGTTGGGAGGTTTGGAATTTGCAAAAAGGGTGTTTAAGAAAAGTAAAGGCGGTAGTGGTGAGAGTGAAGAAGAAGGCAGTAGTGGTGAGAGTGAAGAAGAAGGCGATGGTGAAAAGAGTAATGATGAAGAAGATGGTGAAAAGAGTGAGCAGAATAAAGGGACAAATAGGAAGGACATAGATGGGGTAGTATAAACAAGAGTAAAGCGGGTGAAAAGAGCACCGAATAGATTTACACCTGGGGATCAAAAAAAGAAGAAGAACTAATCCAATTTGGTATTAGGAAACAACTTGATTCTATTTATTAGGTTATTGTATTTTGGAACAACTGGAACATCTAAAAGGTTATATTTTGGAACAACTATAACATCTAAATGGTTATATTTTGGAACAACTAGAACATCTAAATGATTATATATTAGAACAACTTGAACATTTAAATTGTTGTATTTTAGACAAGAAATCAACAAGTGATAAGGAAAAAATGAAATTGGAAAAAATTTAAAAGTTTTAAATAAAAATTAAAAAAAATCAAAATTTTTAAATTAATTTTAAAAAAAAATCAAAATTTTAAAAATTTTAGAAATTTTGAAAACTCCCGCCACTCTTTGTTCAATTTTCTTTTTAAAATGGATGTATATGTACCTTAGTGTCCAGTTGTACACTGGTCCATATAGTTGTACTTTGACAGTTTTTTAATTTTTGTGGTTGAACTCTATAAAAAATAAATGGTTTGTTGTTGGACTTCTGATATTTCTAATTTAAGTAACCGTTAAGACGTTTCGACAATACAATATGTTCGAATTAATAGTATTCGTATCTTTCGCTTAGAAAATGCATGACAACTAACATAAGACTCTTTATACAACACTTGTGTTTTGTGGAAAAACACAAGAAAATTCTCAAAAGTTAAAAAATTCTTGTTTTATTCATTTTTAATTTTTCATTATGTGTTTTGAAACCTTTACATTGCTTAGAAAAATTCCAATTGTACTAATCGAGACAAATTTGTACTAAACTGAACCAATTGAACCAACTGTACTAATTGAACCAATTGTACCAAACGAAACAAATTTGTACTGAATTGAACCAATTGTACAAACTACCAAGTTGAACCAGTTGTACTAAAAAAGCTACTATTTCGCACAGTTATTCTTAGTTGGACCAACCGACAAATACACAGACAACAGACAAGTTCAGAAATTAAGAATCTTCTGGCTGCAACCACCTCTCCAAGTTTATTCTAGGGTTGTACTTGTTCTTTTTCTTATGGTGATGTTCTCCGCAGGATGGAAATTGCGTCTCTTGATTTCTACCTCGTTTTGGTACGAAATTAGGAGGTAATACGCACAATTCTTGAATTTCTGCATGAACACTCCACTCAGACTGATGTGGAACTAAATATATTGTTTTCTCATATGCCAATGACCAAGTCTGAGTAAAATAATATTCTGACATGTGTCAAATTGCATGTGTGTGTACATGTTGCTCAACACCTTCTGTACATAAGATAAAAGAAAATTCATTCACGAATTATACAAAAAGTTTCAGTTGTACCTAACTGTACTTGTTGTTCTGTCATCTCTAGTGTGGAGTTGTACCTAAATGTACATGTTGTTATGTCATCTCTAGTATGATGTTGTACCTAAATGTACCATACATCTGTACCTATATGTACTAATTTCACAAAATCTGCAGAAAGGGTTTACGAAAACAGGTTGATTTGGGAATTGGTATTCTCGTTTTGTTCCCATTTAACACAATTCAAGACAACTATGAGATTATATAACAATGAACATACCTAATCGGAACCTAATCATCACTACGAACATGAATACCAACTAAATGTGAGCTAGCCAATCAAGTTATTTACATTTCAATATCAAAGTCAATAACTCAAAAATTGACATATTTCTTTTCTTCTTTTCAGCAAGGAAGGAGGAGAGGATTGGATAAGAGCAATGTGCGAGATGGATGAAGCTTCAGGTACATGAATAGAGAAGAAGAAGAAAGCTCTCGTGAAATCGAAAAAAATGCAGTTGTCGTCGAATGTGGAATGTTTCACTGAGTGAGACAAAATTGAAACCTTCCATATCAATTAGTGTGTCTGATTAAGGTGACAAAATTGATACCCTCTCTTTCAATAAGTGTGTTTCATTAAGGGTAAAATGGAAACAGTAAAATTTGAGTGGCAATTAGATTAAAGTGTGGCAATGCTGATTATAAATTTCACAAAAGTGGCAATTAACATTAGTGTCCGTATAGTAACCATATACAAATCATCACAACTTCGTAACAATATATTTATATTGTGACGATATATGTGTTATTGTAACAAAAAATTACGTATTTATACAATTTTTTTTCAGTAGTGAAAGCATTCTGGATTTAGAAAATATGTGTAAAACTTGATTGGTAAAAATTTGAGGAAAATGTCATTTTAACCCTGTAATTACCGAAAAATTGATTTAACCTTGAACTTTTGTTTGGGATTATCAGAAAGTTCAATTAGCCAAGTCAACACAAAGTTGATGATTTTTTTAAAAGTCAACACAAAGTTGATGATTTTTTTAAAAGTCAACAAAAATTAAAGATTTAATCAACAACATCCAAAATTCAAAGTTAAATTAATTCTTTTTAGTAGTTACAAGATTAAAATGACATTTTTCCGATAAAAATTTAGTGCTTTAGAAAAAATATGACTCTGAAAAATTAAGCGAGGAGCTGTAGAATTTACCAATCAAACGTTGAACCTTATTCATGATTTCTAATAACATCAACACAAAATCAATGTAATGAACACCTTATTATATAACAAGAATTTAGTCTCTAAACCCCAATACTAATGTTTGATCGTTTTAAAGCTTAAGAATTCCAGCGAAAGCACCAAATAAAGCTCCAATGTAAAGCTTTCCTTTGAACTCATTAACTTCGCTGACCAATGAGTGGGATGGTCTGAAGCACTTTGCCATTAGAATTAACTTTAACCGCTGATGGGTTTGTGGGTCCTGTGGCCGAGTTCACAACGGAAGCAACCCAAAAGTTTCCAGAAGAACCGATCCTCTTGATATTGTCAGGGTTCGAGACCGAGTTAGTGAAATATTCAGAAGAGCCAGTTTTGGGTCCTTTGATCCAATACCTCTTGATGTTACTTGTTGTAAACTGACTAACTATTACGAACGAACCGTCTGAGCTAACGGCACATCCGGCTGAGCCACTTAGACCTTCCATCAATACAGTCACGACTTCGGTTGATGGGACAAATCTGAATAGCTTCCACTGCTTTCAATACATCCCTGTTTGCATTACCAATATAATAGGAAATATAAATAAAATCTATTTCATTAACTGATATGAATGAGCAATATGCTAACTAAATGGTTTTCATTATAAGTAAGAACAAAACTAGCAACACAAGAATTTGATTTTAAAATTTTCACAAATTTTAAGAATTTTAAGATACGATGGATTTGTTGTACTACAAATTTTCGATTTAATATATGAACTATATGTCCATTTTTATATCATTAAGTCCGATTTTGAAATCATGTAATTATACGTAATATAGTAATTTGAATTATATTTTGGATGTTGTCGATCCAATTATTTATATATAAGAAAAATATATGTAGAGAAAAATAGAAGTTTACTACCTAGGACCAAATACGGAGCTGAAAGAAGTGAAGTAGACGACGACGCCAGAAGAGGGATCAACGTGAAGACCATCAAGAAACAAAAAGTGCTTCCCATCAACACTGTCTGGTGATTTTCTTGGCCAAACAACCAACGCGAGAGACGATGTGGAGACCCAACTGAGCATCGGCAACGTATAGATCACATGTTTTCCCGTTAAATGCTATTCCCGCTGGTCGGCCACATTTTTCGACATTAGCCGTTCCAAATGCTCCTTCGCAAGACACCGAGTTTCTAAAATAAATTTTGATAATCTTTTATATATTAAAAAAAATTTGGATGAAAATTTAGCTTACTTGTCAGTACCATATAAGAAAAAATTGTTATGAAAAAAGGAAATAAATGGCCTTCAATTGATAAATGAATTAAAGTAGCTTACCAACCAATAAAGTTGGTTGCAAGTTATTTCTGAAGGACAAGGTGTTGTTAGGGGAAATCAACGATCATAACATGATTGACTTTGATGTTTGTATCAAATATCAATGTTATAACTCGTTTCCAGATTTGATTCTACGTCAAACTCGGACGTGACATGACATGCAAAGTTCACATTACTTACCAAATAAAATCATATCAATGTTGTATAGATTTAGTATTAATAAAAAAAAACAAAATTTGTATCATATTTATAGAAAATAAAAACTGATGTCTGTATCAACTTATGGAGTTTTCTGTACAAAGTTTCAGTGTTTATAGGCATATTTAATCATCAATGAAATCATACATGTTTAGAAAAGAAAAAAAAACAAATCCGACCATATTGATTGATATATTTGATTACTATATTTATTCACCATTGCAGCTTCTAGATAAGAAAGAGAACATAGTAATGCAAATAATGATTGCTTAGAAACATTAAACCAATTTTTTAACAAAGTTATGAATTTGGAAACTTACAAAGAGTTGGTGACCTGAGCAAAATCAACAAAATCTTTTCGTGGAAGATATTTGAGGATATTACCGCCATAAGCTCCGGTGTAGAATCTTTCAATATGTTAAATCCGCATTCTTACATATTCTTGATTTTAAGCTCAACCAACAGACTTTATTAACAGACAAATTTTTTTTATAAAAATTCACTCTTTGTGAACGACACCAAAGTATGATCTAACCTATGTGTATTAACACTCATTTTTACCTACTATTTTCTTTTTCCCGAAGTGCTAACCCTAAACTGCTTTCTTCCAAAGCTCTTATAGGCGACTTCTTATCAATTCCTTGAATCACAGAGATCTTCTTATCAACTTTTTGATTCTCGGAGATTTCTTACAAATTCCTTGATACTCGGAATTCCTTGATTCTCAAAGATCTTCTTGAATAAATATCTTCGAAAATCTTCTACACGAATCTTCATTTCTTCGTCTCACGTGTCAATCACGCGATCGATGCCAGTTGATTTCTCATGGCCTTCTGTTGCTTAGCTGCAGTATCTTCGATCTTCCTGATCTTCTGATCCTCAGCTTCCCGTATCTTCAATCTCCCCATTTTTGACTTGATATGATGCATAAGTACATGTTGCTGAGAGACGCTTGGGATGTCGGCAAGACTGATGGGTCTTTAGGAGAATCCACGTTTTTCTCTGTCTTTATCATGCGCCGAGTCTTTCGTGGACCAGGGGTGGCTGCGAAGTGCTCTGTTGTTTGCGCTGAGCAGATTTGAGGGTTGTCGTGCAGCCGGTGATTTCTACCTCAGATTCTGTATCTTGAGCTGGAGCCATATCACCGAGGTCTTCCATTAGATTGTCCCACTCTAGTAGTCTATGTAGTGGATGCTGCAGCACTTCTTTGTTCATGATAGGTTTTGATTCTTCGATTTGAGACTTGAGAGAGTCGGCAGTTGGGTGAATCACCAGTGGTCGATAAACGACCAAGCGATGGTTTTTTTTTTCTTTTTCCGAGAGGAATACTTAGTCCTGTGATGATATCACGTCTTTTGAAGCCTAACAACGGGACCTTCCGATTTGCGTGATCTTATTGATTTTGGCACAGGTTCTTTGCATGCCTCTCGATTTACGTGACACTTGCCTAATTTTAAAAAATTGGTTTATTAGTGGCTCGTTAGTGACTCTCAAACAAACAATGAGTACTCCGTCATAGTAATACGGCCTTGTGAGTGACCCAGATTAACAATCAATCTTGTGAACATCACCTAATCAAAGCACTTTTCATCAAATATCCAGTTTAAATTTGTCGAATAGTTGTTTACTAACCTTTCACAGAGACCATACCTCTGTAAAATACAGCGTGCACCTTGACATTTTATTCACACAGCCAGGTCTGAGACACAGTAGCTAGTCTTTCGCATTTTCATGCCTTTATCAACATAGGTGTACCTGTAGTATGTGAATTTATTCTTTGATTTAGGCAGCTGAAATTTCTTTTGGGGAGACTCTTACTTCCAGAAATCATTCCCTTTTTTATATATATTATATATATACCATGAAATCTTTTATATGCTGAGTATCACTTGACTTCTCAACTCTTGCATATCAGCTCTCCTCAGCTCTTTGACCTCCCTCATCATAGTCTTAAATTACAGCTTAAGGTACTCCTTATATGATGGCATGACAAGTAGTTTTTTTCTACTTTAATCAATCGTCCCTGATGTCCATTTCTTTCTGTTAAGATGCACATTGCACTCCTTCACTATCAGGTTCCTGCTTTAAATCATTTTTCATCCTCGAACAACACGTTATTGTTCACATATCCCAATAGCAGTTCTTAATTCAACAAAACGATTAAAAGCAAGAGGTTTGGTGAATAAATCAGCCAATTGATTTTTTGTGTTCACATGATTGATTACTAACAGTTTCTCCTCAACAAGTTCACGTATAAAATAATGCCTAGTATCTATGTGTTTTGTCCGTGAATGTTCAACAAGATTCTTAGCAATACATATAACACTTTTATTATCACAGAACACAAGTAAAGAGTCAGACTTAATACCGTAATCAGCAGAAATATGTTTCATCCACAACAGTTTTGTATAGCAGCTACCCATTGCAATATATTCTGCTTCGACCGTTGAAAGTGACACACAGTTTTGTTTCTTGCTCAACCAAGTAATTAGATTATTCCCCATGAAGAAACAACCACCACTGTTACTTTTTTGATCATCTAATGATCCAGCCCAATCAGCATCGCAATATCCGGTCAACTCACATGTAGTGTCACATGTGTACTGGATTCTCAAATTTTGAGTCCCAATCACATACTTCAATACCCGCTTAGCCGCTTGTAAGTGACTTTCCTTAGGATTAGCTTGATATCGAGCACATACTTCCACTGAAAAACTAATATCAGGTATGCTCGCAGTTAGGTACAACAACCCACCAATTAGACTCATGTAAGTGGTTGCATCTACAAGTTTACCACTGTCGTCTCTAGACAGTTTCTCACTGATTCCCATTAGAACTTTTGCAGCCTTGCTGGTTTGCATCCCAAAACGTTGTATCATATTCTTGGCGTAGGTGCTTTGATTCACAAGATTCCACCCTTAGTCTACTTTACTTAAAGACCAAGAAAATACGTAAGTTCTTCATTCATGCTCATTTCAAATTCTCTAGTCATAACTTCAACAAATTTTTTCACTATCCCTTAACTAGTTGATCCGAAAATGATATCATTCATGTAAATCTGAACGACGATGAAGCATTCCTGATTGTTTAGAGTAAATAATGTTTTATCTACACTTCCCCTCTCATATCCATTCTCAATTAAGTATCTTGCCAATCGCTCATACCATGCTCTTAGTGCTTGCTTCAAACCATACAATGCTTTGTTCAGCTTGTACACATAATGAGGATGATGTGGATCTTCGAATCCTTTGGGCTGCTCCACGTACACTTCTTCTTCTAAATAAACATTGAGGAAAGCACTTTTGACGTCCATTTGATACAACTTGAATTTCGTATTGCATGTCATCCGAAACAGTAGTCTGATGGACTGTAATCGAGCTACAAGGGCAAAAGTCTCATCAAAGTCAACACCTTCAACTTGGGAAAATCCTTGAGCAACCAGCCGTGAATTGTTTCTAACTACCTTTCCTTATTTGTCAATCTTGTTCTTGAATATCCACTTTGTTCCAACAACATTGACATTCTTTGGACGTGACACAACTTCCCAAACATTCAGTCTATTGAAATTTCCAAGTTTTTCTTGCATAGACGCAATCCATAACTCATCTAGCAAAGCCTCCTTATATGTTTTAGGTTCAATGTTGGAGAGAAGACACACTTGCTCGATGTTCTCACTTTTCTCTATCATGGATGCTAATAGCACTGTGTTACCCACCAGTTCCTTGAAATTAATTTGTCGTCCTCTAGTGACTCTCTCCCCCTGAATAGCACCTATGACATCTAAAGATAAGTGATTATGATGAACTTGAAGTTACGACATAGGCAACTGGACAGGGTCATACACTTATAGTCTCCTGAGGCTTGTGCAGCATAATCCGTATTTAATTGTTCAATCATCAGTCTCATTGTGGAGGCATCATCGAAGACCACATTAACTGTCTCTTGAACTGTTAAGGAGCTCCGATTGTAAACTCGATACGCTGCACTAGAACCAGAATATCCAAGGAACATCCCTTCATCACTTCGTGAGTTGAACTTACCCAACTGATTCTTATCATTCAAAATATAGCAAACACAGCCAAATACATGAAAGTAATGAACAGGCGGTGTTTTGCCTATCCACAACTCATCGGACGTCTTGGAGGTGCCTTTGCGTATATACAGACGATTGATTATGTAGCATGTTGTTTTGATTACTTCAGCCCAGAATTGTTTAAGAGCCATTTTCTGTAATGTCCTGTTTTTTCTTTCAACTACGTCGTTCTGTTGAGGAGTCCTGGGAGCCGAAAATTGATGAGAAATTCCATGTTCTGTGCAGAACTTCTAAAACTGCTCCTTTTCAAATTTTCCACTGTGATCACTGCGAATTGATTGAATACCCTTCTTCTCTGTCTTAGGTTGCAATGCCAAGATTTTGAAACTCTCTAATGTTTCACTTTTGTCACAAAGAAACCGTACCCAAGTAAAGCGACTTTAGTCATCAACCATGACCAGAATGTATCATTTCCCAGCTATGCTTTCTACTTGGATGGGACCCATCAGATCCATGTGCACTAATTGAAGCAAAACTTTGGATCTAACATCAGGAACAGACTTGTGCTCAGTCTTGACTTGTTTTCCCATACTGCAGGGTCCACATACAAAGGATATATCTCCTTCAATCTTTGGCATTCCTCGAACAATTTCCTGATTAGCCAGTTTGGTCATAGTTCAAAAATTCATATGACCCAGGCGTTGATGCCACATCTGAACCTCATTATCACTTTTAGCTTATAAACATTTAGATCCAGGAACCCACATGTAACAGTCATTTCCTGCTCGAGCACCCTCCAGTTGAACATTCCCCTTTTTGTCAAATGCACGACATTCCGTCCTTGTGAACAATACTTGAAGGCCTGAGTCACACAGCTGACTTATACTGATTAGATTTTCTTTTAAGCCATCAACCAAGTAAACATCCTGAAGTTTAGGCAAAGAATTACTACCGGTAATTCCCTTTCCTTAAATTTTGCCTTTAGCACCATCTCCAAAGGTAACCTTGCCACCTATAATTTCTTCAAGCCCTTGGAGACATTTATGTTCTCCAGTCATGTGTCGTGAGCAACCACTATCGAAGTACCAATCACTGTTTCCATTATGTGACTTGTCTCGCCCAGCTGTTACAATATAAATCCACTTTCCTGACCCAAATGCAACGTTACAATATAAATCCACTTTCCTAACCCAAATCTGATTCCTATTATTTTCATTAAAAACAACATTTTGTTCTCTACTGAGACGTTGGACCTTGGCGTGAAAAGAATAGAACTGATACTTCATGTGACCAAATCTTCTGTAGTACCAGCATCCTGTCTGCCTACGCCACCCTGAACCAAGGTATTGTGACTTATGAGAGTATCCTTGTTTATCATCATGTTCTTGTTTCTGCTGCTTGATTGCCTTTTTATCAGAATTGTGTTTCCCACACGAATTACGTTGGTCTTCTTGCTGAATAGAAAATGCTTTGACAAAATTCATTTCTGATGAAGTACCACCAACATAACCCAACCCACGATTTCCTTTCTCTGTCCGGCCAACCGTAAGCAAATAGTCTAGTTCTTTTGTTCCTTTGGACATCATCATGATCTGCTTTAGCTGTTTCACTGTCTGATCCTTCTTACACATTTGAAGCTCATAAGCTTGCATCATTCCCACAACTTCATCATACTTTAGGGTATTAATATTATTTGTTACCTCCAATGCAGACCTGTGTCCATGAAATTTCTGAGGGAGGCATCTCAAGAATTTTTTAACAAGCTTATTTTCCTTATAGGTCTTTCTTAAAACAAGAGCTTCATGTGCCATAGATGACAACTTGCCACGGAATTCCTCAATTCCTTAATCATCTCTCATCGTCAGCGTCTCAAATTGAGAAGCTAGAATCTCAATATGAGTATTCTTGACACTGCTAGTCCCTTCATATGACACTTTTAGGATATCACACGCTTCTTTAGCTGTCGTGCACCCCTGAACCCGTGTAAACTGATTCAAATGCAAACCATTGAAAATGGCTAACAGAGCTCGAGAATTCCACTTAGCCTAAGCCTTTTCTTCAATCGACCATTGTATCTTCGGTTTCAGTCCTCCGTTGTTATCTTCAGGTGGTTTCCATCCATTCTCAACAGCCGACCATGCATCGGCATCAATTCCTTTAATAACTTGCATCATCTGCACCTTCCAGTAGCCATAGTTATATGGATCTAACTTCAAAGGTTTTGTCACTGCCACCAGATGCGGATTATCAATCTTTCCCAAGACCTACACCTGTAAATATTTTTACAGAATATGCGGTGAACCGCTTTGATACCAATTGAAGATGTTAAATCCGCACTCTTACACACTCCTTATTTTAAGCTCAACAAACAGACTTTATTAAAGATAAATTTTTCTTAACAAAATTCACTTTTTGTGAACGACACCAAAGTCTGATCTAACCTCTGTGTATTAAAACTCCTTTTTACCTACTAATTTCCTTTCCCTGAAGTGATAACCCTAAACTGCTTTCTTCCAAAGCTCTTATAGGCGACTTCTCATCAATTCCTTGAATCACGAAGATCTTCTTGTCAACTCCTTGATTCTCGGAGATTTCTTACCAATTCCTTGATACTCGGAATTCCTTGATTCTCAAAGATCTTCTTGAATAAATGTCTTCGAAAATCTTCTACACGAATCTTCATTTCTTCGTCTCACGTGTCAATCACGCGATTGATGCCAGTTGATTTCTCCTGGTCTTTTGTTGCTTAGCTGCAGTATCTTCGATCTTCCTGATCTTCTGATCCTCAGCTTCCCGCATCTTCATCCTTTTCCGGTGGAATTAAAGGCGAAAGCTTCATGACCTGTCCTATTTCCAGGCACCGGAAGTTTTTGAAAAGTGATATGGTTCGAAAAAACAGCAGAAGATAAAGAAAGTAGAAGAAGAGAAATCTTGATGGAACATGATCTCATAATTGGTTTTTCTTTGGATGTGAATGTTTTGTTATAAATATGATTAAGAGATTTAAGATAGAAGAAGTTGAAATTTAATAGAAAGAATTAAGGAAGAATGGTTAAGTAAAGAAGTGGTGATTGACAAGATTGGGAGAGAAAAAGAAGAAGACTTTATTCTCTTGCTTTATGTTATCTTTACACACTTACATTTTAGTTATAGACTAATCTAACATACTTATATAGGGCAAAGAAAACAATCTACATGAAATATGTATCACCAAAACAATTAATAGCTATTAATGGTATTAAGTTTTAGAGAAACTTTGGGGTGAGTCTTTCCCTTCTTGTCTCCAATGGTCAACTCATGTCTCAAGAGAGAAATGTGACTTTGTTTCCTCCAAGGTGGTTCCAACGGTCATGGGAGGAGGAAGCACAAGTTGGTTTAGTTCAAAATCTTCTTCTTTGTTATGTCACTTCACTCTCAAGCAATGTTACTTCTTTCTCAAGTCTTGAGGTTTAACACTCCCCCTCAAGCTTAAATCCATAATATGAATCATTAGGAGTAAGCTTAAAGGTTTTGACTCCCCAGCTCATTAAAAAACCTTATTGAAAAACCCAATGGGAGAAAACCAATTAATGGAAAAAGAGTGTGGTTCATGGTCATGGTTTGGTCATTGCAACCAATACAAGTTTTGAGTAAATGAAGTCACACACCTTGGCACTAGCAGTTTTAGTGAATATGTCGGCCAGTTGATATGAGCTTCTTGTATAGCAAGGCATGATCACACCTTTTTCTATCTTTTCCCTAACCTTGTGACAGTCCACTTCAATTGTTTATTTCGTTCATGTAACACTGGATTAGAGGAAATATGAATGGCAGCTTAGTTATCACAATTCATTGTGAATGGATCTTGTGATTTAACTCTTAAATCCTTAAGTAGGGCCTTCAACCATATGAGTTCATCCATTAGTTTTCTCATAGCTTGATACTCGGCTTCCGCACTTGAACAAAATACTACCTTTTGCTTCTTGCTTTTCCAAGTTACTAAGTTGCCTCCAGGAAACATGCAATAACCGGTAGTGGATTTTGAGTCTTGTATATCCCCAGCCCAATCCGCATCACAATAGCCAACAAGTGTTGTGTCTTTGTTCCTTCCCATCCAAATGCCATGGTCGGGTGTGCCTTTAAGATATCGGAGAATCTTATCCACCATATCTTAATGGCTTGCATATGTTGACTTACTTGATTAATCACAAACCTCAAGTCAGGTCTTGTGATGGTGAGGTAAATAAGTTTCCCGACCATTTTCCGATATTTATGCACATCTCCAAAAAATATATCGTTCTCTTTCTCCCCCTTACACGTTACCTTGTAGGCATCTTCAAGAGGAGTAAAAGCCTTCCTAGAACCTACATCACACTCAAACAAAAGATCAAGTGTATATTTCTTTTGAGATAGAAAGAGTCATTCCAGAGATCTACATACCTAATGCCAAGAAAATATTTCGTTTTCCCTAAGTCTTTAATATCAAAAACAGAATTGAGATGAAACTAAATACCTTGAATCCCGATGGAGATGTTTCCCGTGATGATGATATCATCAACATACACTAAGATGACAACAATATCGTCCTTACCATGTTTGGTGAAAGAATATGATCGGCTTTGGATTTCTTGAAGCAATGATCACGTAAGGTATGGCTCAATTTATGGTACCAAGCCCTTGGTTATTGTTGGAGGCCATATATCACCTTTCTTAGGCATAAAACATTATCGGGTTTGACAATGTGTTCTAACCCGGAAGGAGGATACATATACACTTCATCTTCAAGCTCTCTTTGAAGGAATGTATTCTTGACATCCATTTACCACAAATCCCAATCAAGGTCAGTTGCTAATGATAAAACAACATGTACCGTATGGAGCTTAGCTAACAGAGCAAATGTGTCATTGTAGTCTTCTCAAAAAGGTTTCAGTAAAACCGCGGGCCACAAGTCTTGTACCATTCAATCGTCCCATCACTATTGTATTTGATGGTGAAAATCCATCAAGAGCTAACAACTTTCTTTCCAATAGGGAGTTCAGATTCCTCCCAAGTATTGCTCTAAACCATAGCACCATGTTCATCATTAATCGAGTCACGCCATACCTCATGTTGTTTGGCCTCATCATACGTCTTAGGGATAGAATGGCTTTCAATTTGAGTAAGGAATGCATGATGCTCTTGAGGAATTGGAACCAAAGTGCATGGGGCTTTAGTGGGATGGGTAACAACCATATTGTTGAAGTATATATGAAGTTTGACCCAACAAGAGGCTTTTCTTGGACGGGATGATCGTCAGAGGGAGGTTGATTCAGTCGTGGTGAGTGTCGGATCAGTCGCAGCCATGTGAGGTTCGGAAAGCTTGAGGTCGGGCGTGGAAAGGTGATGGTCGGCCGTGGTTTTGTCCAGTCCATATGCGGCCATACCAGGATCGGCTACTGTCATGTCCAGGCCACACGCATCCTGACTCGGGTCGACCACTGTCATATCCAGGCCGCACACATCCTGACTCGTATCGGCCGATGTTATGTCCAGGCTGCACGTGTCTTGACTCAGGTCGGCCACTATCCAGTCTTTGTCACACGCGAACTCATCGGGGACGGCTGCAGCCTTTTCTACGCCGCGAGCTGCATCTCCTGACTACGATCTGTCTCTTCTGGCCGTGATCCGAGAATATTGGCTGCGGTCAGAGAATCTGGCCAGCTGGAATCTAAGGCTCTTTATCAGTTCTTGTGACTCCACTTGTGCCTTGAGGGCCTCTTAATGACATTCCAAGCTTCTCCAACACCAACCTAAGTCCCAATGCCCCCATCAGAATTATTTCGGGTAATGTCTTGAAGGCTTGTCCAATCCTTAACCTCATAAAATCCATTTTTCTCCATAAACTTGACATCCTTAGACACCATAACTCTGTGTTTGTCGGGTATGTAGCACTTGTATCATTTTTGAGTGATGGAGTATCCGATGAACATTTCTTTGACACACACACCCAAACACACGTAAATGGTCAATAATGGGTTTGGTTTTGTTCAATACCTCAAATGGAGACACATCTTGGAGTAATCATGTTGGAATCCGATTAATTAGATAACACGCAGATACGACCGCATCTCCCCCAAAATTGTTTAGGAACATTGGTATTGAACATCATTGATCTAGCCACCTCCATAAGATGTCAATTCTTGCGCTAGACCACTCCATTTTGTTGAGGAGGCTATGGACAAGTTGTTTGGTGAATTACTCCATTTTCACAAAAAAATTGTTGAAAAGTATTGCTCATGTATTCTTCTCCATTGTCTGATTTTAGGATCTTGATCTTGGCATTATATTGAGTATAAACATAGGTTTGAAAGTTAGCAAATGCCTCTAGAACTCGATCCTTAGTATGTAACAAAGTGATCCAAGTAAATTTTGATTTTTTGTAAATAAATGGTATGAAATATATTTGTCCTTCTCTAGATTCATATGGAGATGACCACACATCCGAGTGAATAAGATCAAAGCAATTTTCATAAACACTTATAGATTTAGGAAAACCCGATTTGCAATGTTTACCAAGAATGCAAGCTTCACACGAATCATTTTTAATGAAATGTTCAGTAACAATAAATTTAAAGCACGAGAGTGTGCATACCCTAAACGAGCATGCCACAGCCCTTCAAGTTAAAGGATACAACTAGAAACAAAAACATTAGAAGAATGAGAACTAGATAAATTTGCATTAAAATATAAGCTATGATTGTTCTTGATATCATCCAACAAGTATAATCCGTCTTTGGCTATTCCTTCTCCAAGAGTCCGACCACTCTTAGTATCCTAAAAATAAACCTTGTTATTATCGAATATTGCTTTGCATTTTAAGTCATTTACTGCCTTATATACATTTAACAAGTTGGATTTAAAAGTAGGCATATAAAAGGCTTTCATATTTTTATTAAATAATTGTAAAATTCATACTCCTTCAATTGGAACATGTTTTCCATTAGCTATCACAACATTCCCTAGGGCATGTATAATGTCTCCTAATAAATTCATATTACTAATCATGTGGTGAGATGTTCCAGAATCTACTACCAATGGTTTATTAATTTTTGAAACATAAAACGAGTTACCGGACTCATTTAAAGCATTGATTGATTTGATGAGCTCTTCAATGTCAGCTCTCCTCACATAATCCCCTTGAGTAACTGCCATAATAGTATTATTAGAAGATGTGTCTGAGTTGCCTTTAGCCGCCCCTTCATTTGCTATGTTTGCTTTGGCCCTTTCACTGCGGTTTGGCTTTAAGTGTGGATGAAGTGTCCAACATCGATCCTTTGTGTGTCCCTTACGCTTGTATTGGTCACACACAAATGTCTTCCTCTCCTCTTGTCGGTATGACGCCTTGCTAACAAGCTCCCTATTTCCACCTAGAAGATTTTTTGATCCTTGTTCCTTTTGCACTAAACCGCAAGCTTCATCCAAAGTTGAAAGTTTCTCTTGCCTTAAGAGGTGACAAATCAAGTCTCCATAAGCTGGATTTAAGTTCATCATCATTCCAAATACCTTGTCTGGCTCAAGCCTCTCAAGGAGGATTGTTGGATCCACCGTAAATGGCCTAAGCATTTCAAGTTCGGTCCAATATGACCTATACTTCTCAAACCATTGAGTGAACTTCGTACCTTCTTGTTTGAGATTGTTGATAGATTTCTTGACTTCATAAACTCTACTAATATTAGAGAGATTTCCATATACCCTTTTTAGAGAGTCCCAAAGTTCTTTAGCATTCTCACAATGAGAATAAGCCACATGGATGGATGGGTAAGTGAGCTTTGGATAATAACTAAAGCAACTTGATCCTTTTGGTACCACTTTGCTTCATCTTCTCCAGCTGTAACTTCAACACTCACTTCACCCTACTTTTCATTTGCCTTCAATCTAACCGAAACCGCCTTCTTTGGAGCTTCTTCTACAATGTGAGCCCAAAAGCCCTCGGCTTTTCAAGACACTAGTGACAGTTTTTGACCATAAGAGGTAGTTAACACCCTTAAGAAGCACATGAACACCCAAAAACTTCATGTTTTCCATTGTTTTTTCCGAAGAGACACCCTTTTACCCAATGGCCCAAGAAAAAGTTTCAAGAGCAACAATAGAGGATTTTTCGAAATGGAGAGAGCTTGGGACTGCTAAAGGATTAAGAATTATCCTAGGAAGAACTTGGCTCTGATACCATGTGAGATTTAAAATAGAAGAAGTTGAGATTTAAGAGAAAGGATTAAGGAAGAATGGTTAAGTAAAGAAGAGATGTAAAGAAGTGGAGATTGGCGATATTGAGAGAGAAAGAGAAGAATAGTTTTTTTATTGCTTAATGTTATCTTTACACACTTACATCTTATTTATAGACTAATCTAACATCCAATATATGACAAAGAAGATAATCTACATAAAATATGTATCACCAAAACAAGTATAGCTATTAATGGTATTAAGTTTTAGAGAAAACTTGGGGTGAGTCTTTCCGTTCTTGTCTCCAGTGGTCAACTCATGTCTCAAGAGAGACATGTGACTTTGCTTCATCCAAGGTGGTTCCAACGGTCATGAGAGGAGGAAACACAAGTTGGTTTAATTCAAAATCTTTCTTCTTTGTCATGTTACTTCTTTTTCAAGCATGATACTTCTTTCTCAAGTCTTGAGATCTGACCGTTATCTCTACGAGATTTTATATTGGTTTTTCTTTTGGAACTTTCCTTATATTCAGATTTCTTCTCTTGTATTCAATAATTCAAGTATGTCTAAAGTTGACAAAACAAAAAGAAATATTTATTGAGTTAACAAATCAAACTACGATTAATTTTTTTTATTGAAGATTAAGAAACAAATATAAATTATATATGTCAATGTTGTTGGCATTTGGTCTGTGATTCAATTTCTGTTTCAGATTTTGTTCAGCGTTTGAATTGAAGAAGACTGTTTCTGCCGGTTTGATTAAAGTGAACCGGGATTTAGAAGAAGGCTCAGATTTTGGTTCTGCTTTCGAAGAATTGATTTCGGTTTGCTAATACATTTGGTTCGAGTGTATTGCTGATATATAAAGCTTTCTTCTTCCTTAGCTTTGATTGCTTCTGTTACGATTCTAAGAATTGTTGGAACTCCATTGTTGTATCTTGAGCTCAGATTGAGCTAAAACTCTCTTCGATTTTCTAGTGGATTGCTGGGTTGATTCCAGCCCCAGACTAGGTCCGACTTGTCGAACTGGGTTAACTAACTCTGTGTCATTCATTCTCTCTTCGTGTGTTCTTTATTGTTTCTCAAATTTACACATTTTTGCTTCTATTCTTTGAAGATTCAAGCAGTAATCGAGTTAAGAACAAGGTTTAATCGTCTGAGTTTGGATAATTTGTGTTCAAATGTTAAGACTGATTAGAAGTAGATTTGATACTAGTTATTCAGAACTACAAAATATGACAGTATTGAATATTTAGATTTCCAATATAAAGTACCTCTCTATTTTTTTATTTTTGGAATTTTCACAGATATTATTTTTTTGTGAAATAATATTTTAATCTTATTTATTATTTGAAAAAATAAAATGAAAATTATTTATGATGAGAGAAGATAAAAATAATTGAAGGTCAAAAATAAGTTTTAAAATAATTACAAATGGCTCTTAGTTTAGTGGCCGGCGGTAAGTCCACTTAAGACAGTTCATTTGTACAAGTAGGGATTGAATCTCTCCGTCTATATTGTGTAGGAATTTGGTTATTGGTCCGACCAGTTATGGTCTAATATAATTTGTCGATGACAAAAAAACAATTATGCATTTGAGTTTTAAAACATCAAATTTTTAAAAACAATTTTTTCAAAAAATATCAACTAGTATTTGGTGAATGTGGTATAATTAAGTGTGAAGGAATAAGATTAAATGGCATGCTCTGGTCCCGTCCAAATGCTGTGCAATTTAATTCTGGTATTATATATATATATATATAAAATAATAATTATATCAATAAGATTTTATTTGTGATTCGTTTCAAATTTTCAAATAATATAATGTTATGGCGAACTACACAATTTCAAGGTATGGTATATTTTCTCAATAATAAAGTACATGAATGACAACTACTTTTTTGGTTAATATAAGTATTGTGCAAAAAAAAGTAGCAGGTAGTAAGTTTAGAAGAGGCATGTGCACTTGTACATCATGGGATCGAGTCTCTCCACTTACATTTACAACAACTTGACTAATGGGGCCGGCCATTTGTGGTCCAATGTTAACAAAAAAAAAGTATTGTGCAAAAAATAAACTTTTTTATCGTTTATTCTCAGATCTTGTGACGTTGAAATGGTCAAAATGTATGCTGAAATGGTCAAAATATATGACACGTGTTGGTACGTGATTGGAGAATTTTTTAAAAAAAAAATAAATTAAAAATATTAATATTATAATACGATAAGAGTATATTGTTACATATGATATTCAACGTTAAACGTGCACATTTAAAACTTAAAAGTATATTTTATGGTAAGTTTTGCCAAGATTTTATTTCTTTGAATTTTGTAAAGTGGAGTTGGATAAATTAATATAGCATTTTCAGAAACTTCTCTCAAAATTATGAGATTTAATTTTTTTTTATTTTAACTAAAATATTTTTTTAATATTCTACAATTATTAATAATTAAATCGATAAAATTTGATTCATATTTGAATTTATTTTCTAAAACTTTTTTTAGTCTTCTAGAGAATGATCAAATAACTAAGTTAGAATTGTTAGTGAAGTTTTCTAAACCACCAAAAGAGCTCGAAATGTTTAATATATTTTCAGTAAAAATTAAAAAGTATGTTATGTTAGATGATATGTTTCAAAGTAACACACTATACGTATTTTATTAAAGTCATGATTAACACAAATTATTTCAACAACAGTTTCCTAAACTGGAGAAAAAACAAGAAGATTCTGCCTTAAAATCAGAGATAATCTCTCAAAAACTAGTAAACAGTAAGTAGTAATTAACCTATTCAAAGAATGAGGTGAATTCATAATATTATTTATGGTTTTTTATCGTCATAGAAATCATTATGGTTTATATATAATTGTAGAGAGTCGAATTTCAAAATGATTTTAAATTTGGTAAAATCATCAAACTTTATTAAAACCAAACTAAAGTTTCATTATTCCGACAAAAGGTCCGGTAAGAGTTCCAATATAAAGATGGCCCTTGAACTCGTTGACTTCACTAAGCAAAGTATTTCCAACCTCCTTCTTGAGAGCAATGGTGTGAACCACTTTGCCATTGGAATTGACTTTGACCGCCGAAGGGTTGGTTGGGATAACGAGCTTATTCACGACAGAAGCCACCCAAAAGTTTCCGGTACAACCGATCCTTTTGATATTGTCGGGATTGGAAACAGCGTTTGTGAAGTCTTCAATAGATCCAGCTTTTGGTCCTTTAATCCAATATCTCTTGATGTTACTCTTTATGAACTCGCTAACTAGTACGAACGAACCATCTGAACTCACCGCGCAACCAGTTGCACCACTTGGACCTTTCATTAGTACAGTCACGGCTTTGGTTGATGTCGTATTTGTATAGCTTTCCGGTCGCGTCTTTTAGTCCCACTGCCATCAACACGTGCCTGCATTGCATAACCAACAATTAATTAGTACACATATTGATCTCCTCTATCTATAACTCAAACCAAATTCTATTACATCAAATTGGGTATTTAATGATTTGACAAAATAATTTTGTTTTATTTTGTTAATGTTGGATTGACAAAATATACTCTGTACCTAATCCTCAAATACCTAAACGCCTAACAATATCACGTAGGTAAAACACGACATTATGAAATCCAATTAATTCGGATAAAAAAATAGCAGAGGTGACACTCAAAACTTGATCAAAAATACTTCCACATCCATCTAGATAGTTTTTATTCAAAGTGTTATTTTAAATATCATTTATAAATAAAATAGTAATTAAAACCTTACAATGGAGAGAAGTGTGTGCTAAACATGGCCGACTTAGTAGCAAGGGCATTTGCCCTGGGCCCAGGCCCAAATTTTTTATTTAATGAAAAAAAAATTATTATAATAAACATGTTTATCTTCCAGAAACAAACTTGTTCATCTTCCTATCATTTTCTTTCTTTGTTCTTCACCATTACTAATTCATTTTAGTGTCTGCAATTTTTTGTTTTTCATTTTTTCTAATATTCCATAATCAAAACTCTTGAATCCAATTCTTTTGCCAGGTAAATCTACTTCTTTTGTTTTTTCCTAATTTTTTTGTAGGTCCTTTCACTTATTGAGAATTCAATCAATTTTTTCTTCCTTAATTCAGCCATCCAGGTACTATTTTTCTATTGTTTTAAAGTATTACCATGACTGGACAATTATCGGGTTCTCAAAAGAGAAAGAAAAAAAAAAATTTGTTAAATCACAAAGAGGATCTTTAGATAAATTTGTGATAAAAAGAGTAAGTGTTAGTGAAGCTTATGAGTCAAATGATCATGTTAATGATAGGACTAATCACACAATTGAGCATGATAATGTGGTAGATGCATCTAATAATGAAATTTTGAATGTTGATGAACAACCAAACTCTTGTGTTGACATTTACGATCCTAGGCATTGGGAAAACTTAGATAGTAAAATGAGAGATGTGCTAATTGAAAAAGGGTCTAAAAGAGAAATGGATCTTTTGTTTCCTTTAGATAAGTATAGTAGACATTTCTCATGTGCTTATTATTCTAGGAAGTTGAATAATGGAGAAACTAGTGACAGAAATTGGTTGGTTTACTCTAAATATGTGGATAAAGTTTATTGTTTTTGTTGCAAGTTGTTTAAATATAGAGGTTATTCAAGTATGCTTGCAAATGATGGATTTAGAGATTGGAAGCATCTTAGTGAGAGACTTAAAGAGCATGAGAGAAGTGTAGAACATATGACAAACATGAGAGTTTGGAAAGATGTGAAAGTTAAATTTGAAAAGAATCTCACAATTGATAAAGAACTACAGCAAGACATTGCAAAAGAAAAGGAACGTTGGAAGCCTGTTTTAAGTAGAATAATTGTTGTAGTTAAATTTCTTTGTAAACGATGTTTAGCATAGCAATGGAAATTTCTTAGGAGCTATTGAAATGATTGCTGAATTTGATTTGATAATCCAAGATCATATTAGACACATTCACAATCATGAAATTCATCATCATTATCTTGGTCATAATATTCAAAATGAATTTATTTCTCTTTTAGCTTATAAGGTTCAACTTTCTATTGAAAGAGTCATTAAAGAAGCAAAGTATTTTTCTATCATTCTTGATTGTACACCGGATGTGAGCCATCAAGAACATATGACTCTTATAATAAGATGTGTGAATGTTTCAAATAAAAAAGTCAAAGTAGAAGAGTATTTTTTATAGTTCCTAAAGGTATATGACACATCCGGATTAGGATTCTTTGAAAAATTATTAGATACTATTAAGTCTCTTACTCTTGATGTTGATAATGTGAGGGGACAAGGTTATGATAATGGTTCTAACATGAAAGGAAAACATCAAGGTGTTCAAAAGCGATTACTTGATATAAATCCAAAAGCTTTGTATATGAAATGTGCTTGTCATAGTATTAATCTTGTGGTTAGTGATATGGCTCATTCATGTGTGAAAGTTATTTTTTTTCTTTGGAGTTTTGCAACGAATATATGTTTTATTTTCTAGTTCTACAAAAATATGGAAGATTTTACTTGACAATGTTTCTGGTTTTATAGTGAAATCTTTATCGAATACTCGTTGGGAGAGTCGAATCCAAAGTGTAAAAGCTATCAGGTTTCAAGCTCCACAAGTAAGACAAGCTTTATTAGAATTATATGAATCATGTGATGATGCTATTACAAAAAGTGATGCTGAAAGTTTAATCATTGCATTTGAAAATTTTGAATTTATACTTGGCATGGTCATATGGTACGACATTTTGTTTGCTATTAATTTGGTGAGTAAGAGTTTACAATCTAAATTTATGTGCATTGATAATGCTTTAAAACAATTGGAAGGTATAGTTCTGTTTTTTGAGAAGTATAGAGAGGAAGGGTTCAATTCTAGTTTGACTATTACTAAAAGTATAGCTCATGATATGGATATTGATCCTATATTTCCAAAAAAACGTCGTATATTTAGAAAAAAACAATTTAATGAAACTGATTTTGGTGAAGAAATTCAATCAAGTGAAGATGCTTTTAGAATCAACTATTTTTTTGTTGTGGTGGATATGGCAATAAATTCAGTGAAAACCAGATTTGATCAGATGAAAAAATTTCGAAGTGTTTTTGGGTTTTTATTTGATTCGATAATTCTAAAAGCTTTAGAAAAAGATGAACTTTAAGACCATTGCAACAACTTTCACAAAACGTTTTATCATGGTACATCTTCGGATATTGATTCCAATGATCTTTATTCAGAATTGAGAGTGTTGCAATCGATTTTACCTAATGTGCCTATGGAACCTAGTGATGTTCTTGAGTTTGTTGAAAATATGGGTTGTTATCCTAATGTTTCTATTGCATATTGTATCCTCTTAACTATACATGTGATTGTGGCTTCGGCGGAGAGAAGCTTTTCAAAGTTGAAGTTATTGAAAAATTATTTACGGTCTTCGATGTCTCAAGAAAGGTTGAATGGTTTAGCTATTTTATGCGTCGAAAAAGATATACTAGAGAGCATTGATTCTGAAACTATTATCCATGATTTTGCATCTAGTAAAGCTCGAAAAGTTTGTTTTTTATGAGTATTTATCTTTTTGTAATATATATTACATTTTGTAAGGTGTGCACAAGACCATATTCTTAATGTGTTAATCAATATTTTGGTAAGACGTTTTTAATGGTTTAAATATTTTTTCAGTTATTGTTGTTGTTATTGTGATGTTTACATGAAGTTTTTAAACTTGCCCCAGGGCCCTTCAAATAGTTGAGCCGGCGCTGGTGCTAAAGGAAGTGAAGTAGACGTCTCTGGTGGTGGGATCAATATCAAGACCATCGAGAGACTTAAAGGGCTCTACATTGACACTGTCGGCGAGCTTTGTGGCCAGACCACCGGTGACATAGAGATTACCAGTTTTTCTGTTAAATGCCATTCCTGTTGGGCGACCACATTGTTTTGGTCAAAAGTTTTCCAAGTTATCCTTTGCACCAGAACTTGCTCCTGAAATATAATTAAACCAAATATATATATTTCAGACCTAACAAGATTTAATAATCTGAATCCAAATATTTCAAAGCATCTTGAATGTTAATCAATAATATTAATGTATACATTGTTTCAAGAATATTATTTAATTTTGTCAACAATTAGATCAAAAAAAATATGATCTATAACCTAAAAACTCACTACTAAAAAATTCTTTTTTAATCTATTACTTGTATTTAGGAGGGATCGAATCCCTGATACATGAGCCATTAGTTAGATAATGTTAAATCTTAATTGAACCAATGGAATAACTAATCAAACTAATATAATTATATGTTTTAACGTAACAAAATTGTTATTGCATCAAATATATGAACATTTTTTCAAGAAACGATCATTTGATGTATAAAGCTCCTATCATTGCCAATGTCATGGTATATTTTTCAAATTCCAAGCCATTAAAGGATTTTTGTTATAAAAATGAACACATAGTATATAAAAATGTAAAGAAAAACGTTTGTAACATCAGTGATCTGTGCAAATTTATATAAATCTTTTAAACAAGAAGAATATACAACAAAACTTACGGGACTTCCGTGATATGTGCAAAAATCCACATAACCTTGTTTCTTTGGAATGTACTTGAGGATTTTTACCACCAGAGACTCCCCTGTAGAATTCTTTTCCGGTAGAATCAAAGGCGAAAGATTCAAGGCCTGATCTTTTTCCCGGCACCTGAAGTTTCTGGAAAGACGACACTTGATGATGAGAAAAAAGAAACAGACAAAAAAGAGAGAAGAAGAAGAGAAATCACGAAGACAAACGAAGCCATATTTTTTTTATGTTGATACAGCTTAATTTTGTCAACAGATCTACGAATACATTATCTGTACACGAATCTCTGTATGTGTGAGTATACATAGGTCTGATTTGACGTTAACATAAAAAATAAAAAATATGTAATTTGGTAAAATAAATGGAAGGTGTTTTTAGAGATTTTTTTTTTTTAATTTTAATTTCTTGTAAAGTTAATTATCATGTAAAATAATAGAAAAAAAAACGAAAAAAGTCTAATTTCCATCGAGATTGACTTACAAGGAATGAAAACTTTCTATTAATACATTGTACAAAGAAAAGTCTTTCAATCTTTGCTTTTCTTTCCTTCTGTATCATTTTTTATTGCTAACTGTTGCCAGTCAGACATAAATAATTTCCATTTGTGGGTATTTTGATGCCGACGATAGAAAGTCAAAATTTTGCAATTTAATGTTAGATTATTAGAATAATATTTTCTGTCTGTATTGTATAGAAAAAAGTTTAAACCACGAATAAAGGATATTGAAATCAATAGTATTGAAGGATACCATTTATAAAAACTTACAGAAATAGGAATTTGATATTTTTTTTTGTTATAAAGAGAGAAATATTTCTTTCAAATAGTTAAATATTTATTTTTACAGTATTTTGTAGCATAGCAAAATATTTAAGAGTGGTTTAGTTCCACATGATAGAGTTTCAATTTTTAAACTTATGTATAATCTTAAATTTTGATTATAAATCAGTTTTTTATTGATCTAAATCCACACTGAAATATATTAATATTCGATAAATTAACATATATATTATTCTATTTTAATGTATTAGATTTTGTTGATTTTAACTTAAGTTTTAGATTAAATTAATTAAAAAATCTAGTTTAATAGGTTTAACTTTAGTTGTCAAAAAAAAAAAAAAATGTTTAACTTATTTTCAAAATTTTAGAGTGTTTATGATATTTCATTTTCTTTAAAAGTTGTTTTGTCAGTTTTCCTTTGTGCATGTGAGGTTAAACGTTCTAAACAAACATATAAATAAATATACGAATTAATATAATTCTTTACATGTATTCATCACCGTAGAGAGTAAAATATAAAAAATCAAAACCATTATATGGTTCTGACATTTCGGCATTCAGAAATAAATATATACCAAAGCTCATATGTTCGTAGGTGACAAACCAATAACCATTTTTTATACCAATTAATTTAGAGCTTAAGAATTCCAGCAAATGGTCCGGTAAGAGTTCCAATGTACAGATTACCGTCGAATTCGTTCACTTCACTGAGCAAAGTGTCTCCAAAATTTATCTTTGAGAGGAATTGTCTGAAGCACTTCACCGTTAGAGTTAACTTTGACTGCTGATGGATTCGTAGGCACAATAATCTTGTTCACGACCGAAGCAACCCAAAAGTTTCCAGTAGAACCAATCCTTCTGATATTATCAGGGTTTGAGACCGAGTTGGTGAAGTCTTCAGAAGTACCAGCTTTAGGTCCCTTGATCCAATACCTCTTGATGTTACTTTTTGTGAACTGACTAACCAGCACGAACGAGCCGTCTGAGCTAACGGCACATCCGGCCGAGCCACTTAGACCTTCCATCAGTACAGTTATGACTTTGGTTGATGGGTCGTATTTGTAGAGCTTTCCGGTCGCGTCCTGTAATCCTAATGCAATCACCACTTGGCTGCATACATGACCAATAAATAATATATAATGAGCTTACTAAATAAAATATTAGTTGGTAATTAATTAGAAGAATCAAAGCTTACAGTGGAGAGAAGCGTGAGCTGAAGGAAGTGAAGTAGACAACACCAGTAGTTGGATCAACGTCAAGACCATCGAGAAACTTGAAGGGTTTTCCGTCGACACTGTCGGCAATCTTTGTGGCTAGACCACCGGCTGGGGAAATAACGTGAAGACCCAACGGTGCATCGGCGACATATAGATCACCTGTTTTTCTCGTTGAAAGCTATACCTGCCGGTCGACCACAACTTCCGGCTAAAAGCCGTTCCAATGGCTCCATCACACCATGAAGAGTTCCTGTAGTAATCAAACCAATTTTAAACAAATAAATAACTGATAAAAAAACTAAGAGGTTTGTAACTAGCAGCAAGAGTTGTGTGAAAACTTTATGAAATTTTTATAAAATTAATATAATAAACAATCTATATGTATCTTAATATGTTAATATCGTTAGGTATCATTTAGTTTAAAAACTTTTTTTCAACGTGTAGCTGTCCGAGTGCGAATGCTGACAAATGTTTTTGGCCTTTTGGGTCACCTACTGCTAACGTGCTTGACATACTGCTAACGTGTGCAAAAATACTGATAACGTGCGCTGATAGATTCGGGACATCTCCAAAAAATACTCTTTATTTTGAAGTTTTTTTAAACTCTATATTTGAAGTTTCAAAGTGTTTATCTCCAAAATAAAAACTACAAAACTTACTTTAAAAACTATTTTGTATTTTACACAATGGTCTTTATATTTTGTTACAACTAATATAACTTCATAAAAACTTTTGATAAATAACTAACACACATATATAAAAAATATTACAGCAATATTAATTAATAAAAAACTTACATTCAAAATATAAAACTAGAAATAAAAAATACATAATTAAATACTACATTACAAAAAAATATCATATTATTGCATAAAAATTATTTCCATAATGCTCATATATGCTAGTGTATTTTGAAGTAAGAAATGACTCTTTATTTTTTAATTTGTAGATTACGAGTTAAAAAATTGTTGAAAAACGGAAATCTTCAAATGAAAAAAATCCTTAATCTTTTTAAAAGAAAGTTCAACAACCAGAGAAAAAAAGTCATGAGATGATTGAATTGCGAATGCAAAATGAAGTAAAAAAGTTAGCTTTAAAAAGAAATAAAAGAAGAAAATAAAATATTGCTAAAAGACTTAGCTTTTATAGATGATATTAATACTCGTGAGTACATTCGTTCTGAACAAGAAAAGAATTGTATAAAAAAAGACGTCAAGAAACAACAACAACCACCTTCAGTTACACAAAATTTGTTTGGACAATATTTTGAAAATTTTTGGAGTTTTTCGAAGCAAATTTACTAGATTACTAGTGTTGTTGTAATCTTCATGTATCTTTCTAAAATGTTTTTTTTTTATTAAGTTTGTTTTTGTTATATTCTTATTGTCTAATTTTACTTTTAAAATAATATAAATCTTGTTTTTAATTTTATTTTATTTTTATGTGTAAAACTTGAATTTATAGAAATAAATTTAAAGATTTATGAGATATAAAAAAATTTAAAAGATTAAAATGAAAATATTTAAGAATCATAAATAAAAATATATAATTGTAAGGACCAAAATGCAAATAAAAAGATGAAACTTCAAATTTGAAAGTTTTGAGTAGTGACACTCTATATTTGAAGTTTTTACTACCTAAAAACTTCAAATTTAAAGTTTTAAAAATTTCTTTTTGGAGAACAAAAAAATTCTATATTTGAAGTTATAGAGTGTCTTTTGGAGATGCCCTCAAAGAACTAAAAACGTAGCGATTAGTCCACTGGTTTCCGATATGAAATTTATATTTAGATAAATCATTCGTACTGTATTATTTTTTTTATGGTTAGACAAAAATTAAATAAATTTCATCCTATTGTCTGAGATCCATACAACATGTACTAGTAGATTTACACATGTGAATTTCTTATCAAGTTACAAGATAACTAATATAATTACTTTTTTACATAACTTTTTCTACTCGTCTAAACCCACAAAAAAATCATATATTCCGGAGAAAAAAAATCGGATGTTTTGGTTAAAAAGTAAAAAAAAAGTCTATCAACAAAAGAGTAATGTGTAGATTTAACGAATGAGATTAAGAAATCTTAGTATTAAAGTCCAACAAGCATGGACATAAAAGTTATGATCTTAATTAGATGTAAAGAAAGAGTACAGAAAAAAAGACTTACGAGAATTCAGTGATCTGAGCAAAATTGACATAACCAGTCTCTGAAAGGTACTTAAGGATCTTACCACCGGAAAACTCCAGTATAGAATCCTTTTCCGGTGGAATCAAAAAGCGAAAGCTTCTGGCCCTGTCCTACTCTCCGGCACCGGAAGTTTCTGGAAAGGCGTGTCATCGGAGAAAAACCACCGTCGAAAGAGAGAGAAGAAGAACAACAGAAAATCACGGAGCAAAAACGACGTCATAGCGTTTCTTTTTAGTTTTGTATTATTCTGAAAATGGGATTTTGTTATCGATTACGTATGTCTATTTGTAGGTTTGATATTATTTATGTAATTCTATCGATATTATTTTATTAAAACTTTCTTATTTTTTAATTTAGTTGGTGGCATGCGTAAACAGTGGTCTGAATATTATTATATCAATTAAAGAGATTACAGTTCATTCTCGAAGGCGTCTTTGAGAGATTTTGCAACACATGTAAGAAAAGAAACGAAAAGTCAAAGAGTAACAATACACATACATTACGGAACAGTTAACATTAAGATATAGACGTAAGGGTCAAAACCTTGATCCAAGGACACGTGGGTTAGCTTGTAAATTTTATGTATTTCTATTTTTCTTTTTTTGTTGTTGTCAAACATGTTTAAATTTATACATATCACACAAAAAAAATTGTTTTTCTATAGTTAAGAGGTTTCGGGCCAAGGACCAATCTCTTCTCAATTTGAGGTTCAAAACATTTAAATATAAACTCTTCTTTAAATTGTATATTCTTCATAAATAAATTTAAACTGATTTTTTTTATTAGAGAAAAAACACTATAGATTAAGAACCATTTGATATATCACAAGTATTATAACTAAAACATCATATTAGATACAGCCTTACTTCTAAGGAGAATTTGATTACGTATATAAAGTGTATATATACTCTTTCATTGAAAATTTTTAAAATTCACATATTAAAAATATATTTAATAGTTAATTATACTTGCACTACACAAATTTTTCACAATTATGACCAATAGTAATTTTAATAAATTTAATAGATTTTAATTAAATCTATTACAAAGATTCTTATTTCTTAAAGTAACGAAAATAATTATCAATTGGAGTCAGTTAATATCTTTGAAATTTTCAAATCCATAATAAAATAATCAATTTGCATGAAAAAACTTTAAAAAAAACCAGTCTTTAAGAAACAATTAAATTAACTAAAAAATCTATTTTATAAAATGAAGGGAGTACTCAACAATTGCATAACATAATTTCTAAACTTTATTATATAAAAATTACACAATTACTAAAATTAAATTCAGGTAAAAAAATGATACATATAGATAATCAGCCATTTGACAAATCCTATTTATTATATATATATTAGTTAGTATGTTTTTTCCCTTCAAATCGAAGTTGATTATATAAAATAATGTATATTATGCAATATGATCTATCGTTACTACCATCAGAGTTTATAAATCATGTTAAATAAAGTATCAAAGATAAAAAATTTAACAACAAAAGGCCCAAATAGAGTCATATGATGTATTATATAACCATAAGTAATAAAAATATTTTCGAAAAATAATATATAAGGTTTATATATTTATGACTGTGTTTGGTAAATTTGTATTTGTTGAACATGAAAGAAAAATTGTAAAAGGTGATGATTTCAATGTTTTTTTTTTGGTGGCAATGTTTGATTAATTATTTGTTTGGACGTAAAGAAAAAAACACAAAAAAAAAAAGAGATAATAGGAAACTTTGATTTGATTTGATGACATTAAAAATGGCCAAATGGCTGCGGCACATATGTATGGTAAAAGCCGGTCGCATTCAAATTATCATTTGTCCATAAAATATTGTATTTTGTATGACTTGTATGCATTTCAAATTCAAGATTGTTTATTAGTCTCTTAGGGGTTTTTAATGCCTAACCTTTTTAGGGTTAGATAGTAATTTGTTACAGCTGTATTATGTAATTTCTATTAAGTGTGATTAC
>JAKUCM010000854.1:0-57503 GCA_023374145.1 Lepidium sativum | reverse complement strand
AGAGTACTTCGTGGTATGCCTTTTTGTTAGTCATAAGAGAATAAGTTGTGTTCTTGTCACTACAAAAAATGAAGCAGAACGGGGTTTGACTTCCATTGAGAAAAGTTGAATTACATGTTATTAAAGCTTTTCATGGTAAGTTTAAAGTAACTTGTTCTTAAAAGTAACCAAATGCAGCAGGACAGGGTTTGACTTCCATTGAGAAAAGTTAAATTCATATTTATTAAAGCTTGACATGTTAACTTTAATGTAACTTGTTTTTTCTCTTTTAATCGTGCAGAGATGTTCGGTCTTTTTCAATCACTATGTGTTTCGCTGTATGTTTTACGCATATCATGATACTTGGTAGGCTGAGCTATCTAAGATAAAAAAATAATAAGTGTTTGCATTGGTGGATGCATCTTACAATTGGTCATGAATGCATGAACAATATTTGAATTGTACATAGAATTGATCTTATGTTTGGAAATCTAACGTATTAGGGTATCATAAACTTTGTAATAAATGATATATTTAATGTGTTCCTTAAGATTTTTTCAAACGAAAACGATATTTGGTTTTCTAATTGATATCGATGTTGGATTCTTCGAACCATGGTATACTATGTTCAAATTGAAATGTCTTTTCAGTAGGAAAAGTTTTTATGTTTCATATCTAGCTCAGAATGACGATATTTGCATTTTGACAGGAATGTAGAATCATAACCCTATTTTCTTTATTTGGGACATTGAAAACTAGTTTGTCCCAGATAACGTCGATCCTTCATGTTTCCTCTGACTGGTAAGGAGAATAATTTGTGGTATGCGTTTTGTTGGTCATATGAGAATGAGTTGTATCCTTCAACTAGACCAAATGCAGCTACTCAGGTTTTGACTCCTAATGAGAAAAGTTATATTCATGTTATTAAATATTGTCATGGTAAGTTTAATGTAACTTATTTGTTTCTCATTAAATTAAGGTGAAATTTATGTTCTTGCAATACGAATGTGTTTCTCTGTGTGTTTTACGACTATCATAATGCTTAGTAGGTTGAGCATCTAAAACAAAAATGTGTGTTGGGATCTGTCGAGGCATCTTATTTTTTGTCATGAATGCATGAACTATATGTGTGTTGGACATAAAATTGAAATTAGGTATTGAAATCTAACGTGTTAGGCTATTGTAACTTTGTACTGAATGATATTTTTGATGTGTTCGTTTTTTTTCCTTTAGAAATGATATTAGGTTTTGTAACTTATATCGATGTTGGATTCTTTGTTAAGGTCTTGTATATTTTGAACTTTGTCTTAGGGTTTGAACCATTGTATACTGTGTTCGATTAAAATGTCTTTTGAGTAAGGAAAAGTTTTAGATTTGCACATATTCACTCTAAGAATATTGATACTTGCATTTTGACAAGCAATGTTGAATCACAACCCTGTTTTCTTTATTTGGGAGATTGAAAATTGGTCAGTCCCAAATATTGTCGATTCTTCCTTTGTCTTAGGACTGGTAACGAGAGTACTTCGTGGTATGCCTTTTTGTTAGTCATAAGAGAATAAGTTGTGTTCTTGTCACTACAAAAAATGAAGCAGAACGGGGTTTGACTTCCATTGAGAAAAGTTGAATTACATGTTATTAAAGCTTTTCATGGTAAGTTTAAAGTAACTTGTTCTTAAAAGTAACCAAATGCAGCAGGACAGGGTTTGACTTCCATTGAGAAAAGTTAAATTCATATTTATTAAAGTTTGACATGTTAACTTTAATGTAACTTGTTTTTTCTCTTTTAATCCTGCAGAGATGTTCGGTCTTTTCCAATCACTATGTGTTTCGCTGTATGTTTTACGCATATCATGATACTTGGTAGGCTGAGCTATCTAAGATAAAAAAATAATAAGTGTTGGCATTGGTGGATGCATCTTACAATTGGTCATGAATGCATGAACAATATTTGAATCGCACATAGAATTGATCTTATGTTTGGAAATCTAACGTATTAGGGTATCATAAACTTTGTAATAAATGATATATTTAATGTGTTCCTTAAGATTTTTTCAAACAAAAACGATATTTGGTTTTCTAATTGATATCGATGTTGGATTCTTTGAACCATGGTATACTATGTTCGATTGAAATGTCTTTTGAGTAGGAAAAGTTTTTATGTTTCATATCTAGCTCAGAATGACGATATTTGCATTTTGACAGGCAATGTAGAATCATAACCCTATTTTCTTTATTTGGGACATTGAAAACTAGTTTGTCCCAGATAACGTCGATCCTTCATGTTTCCTTGGACTGGTAAGGAGAATAATTTGTGGTATGCGTTTTGTTGGTCATATGAGAATGAGTTGTATCCTGCAACTAGACCAAATGCAGCTGCTCAGGTTTTGACTCCTAATGAGAAAAGTTATATTCATGTTATTAAATATTGTCATCGTAAGTTTAATGTAACTTATTTGTTTCTCACTAAATTAAGGTGAAATTTATGTTCTTGCAATATGAATGTGTTTCTCTGTGTGTTTTACGACTATCATAATGCTCAGTAGGTTGAGCATCTAAAACAAAAATGTGTGTTGGGATCTGTCGAGGCATCTTATTTTTTGTCATGAATGCATGAACTATATGTGTGTTGGACATAAAATTGAAATTAGGTATTGAAATCTAACGTGTTACGCTATTGTAACTTTGTACTGAATGATATTTTTGATGTGTTCTTTTTTTTTCCTTTAGAAAAGATATTAGGTTTTGTAACTTATATCGATGTTGGATTCTTTGTTAAGGTCTTGTATATTTTGAACTTTGTCTTAGGGTTTGAACCATTGTATACTGTGTTCGATTAAAATGTCTTTTGCGTAAGGAGAAGTTTTAGATTTGCACATATTCACTCTAAGAATAATGATACTTGCATTTTGACAAGCAATGTTGAATCACAACCCTGTTTTCTTTATTTGGGAGATTGAAAATTGGTCAGTCCCAAATATTGTCGATTCTTCCTTTGTCTTAGGACTGGTAACGAGAGTACTTCGTGGTATGCCTTTTTGTTAGTCATAAGAGAATAAGTTGTGTTCTTGTCACTACAAAAAATACAGCAGAACGGGGTTTGACTTCCATTGAGAAAAGTTGAATTACATGTTATTAAAGCTTTTCATGGTAAGTTCAAAGTAACTTGTTCTTAAAAGTAACCAAATGTAGCAGGACAGCGTTTGACTTCCATTGAGAAAAGTTAAATTCATATTTATTAAAGCTTGACATGTTAACTTTAATGTAACTTGTTTTTTCTCTTTTAATCGTGCAGAGATGTTCGGTCTTTTCCAATCACTATGTGTTTCGCTGTATGTTTTACGCATATCATGATACTTGGTAGGCTGAGCTATCTAAGATAAAAAAAATAATAAGTGTTGGCATTGGTGGATGCATCTTACAATTGGTCATGAATGCATGAACAATATTTGAATTGCACATAGAATTGATCTTATGTTTGGAAATCTAACGTATTAGGGTATCATAAACTTTGTAATAAATGATATATTTAATGTGTTCCTTAAGATTTTTTCAAACGAAAACGATATTGGGTTTTCTAATTGATATCGATGTTGGATTCTTTGAACCATGGTATACTATGTTCTATTGAAATGTCTTTTGAGTAGGAAAAGTTTTTATGTTTCATATCTAGCTCAGAATGACAATATTTGTATTTTGACAGGCAATGTAGAATCATAACCCTATTTTCTTTATTTGGGACATTGAAAACTAGTTTGTCCCAGATAACGTCGATCCTTCATGTTTCCTTGGACTGGTAAGGAGAATAATTTGTGGTATGCGTTTTGTTGGTCATATGAGAATGAGTTGTATCCTTCAACTAGACCAAATGCAGCTGCTCAGGTTTTGACTCCTAATGAGAAAAGTTATATTCATGTTATTAAATATTGTCATGGTAAGTTTAATGTAACTTATTTGTTTCTCATTAAATTAAGGTGAAATTTATGTTCTTGCAATACGAATGTGTTTCTCTGTGTGTTTTACGACTATCATAATGCTTAGTAGGTTGAGCATCTAAAACAAAAATGTGTGTTGGGATCTGTCGAGGCATCTTATTTTTTGTCATGAATGCATGAACTATATGTGTGTTGGACATAAAATTGAAATTAGGTATTGAAATCTAACGTGTTAGGCTATTGTAACTTTGTATTGAATGATATTTTTGATGTGTTCTTTTTTTTTCCTTTAGAAAAGATATTAGGTTTTGTAACTTATATCGATGTTGGATTCTTTGTTAAGGTCTTGTATATTTTGAACTTTGTCTTAGGGTTTGAACTATTGTATACTGTGTTCGATTAAAATGTCTTTTGAGTAAGGAAAAGTTTTAGATTTGCACATATTCACTCTAAGAATAATGATACTTGCATTTTGACAAGCAATGTTGAATCACAACCCTGTTTTCTTTATTTGGGAGATTGAAAATTGGTCAGTCCCAAATATTGTCGATTCTTCCTTTGTCTTAGGACTGGTAACGAGAGTACTTCGTGGTATGCCTTTTTGTTAGTCATAAGAGAATAAGTTGTGTTCTTGTCACTACAAAAAATACAGCAGAACGGGGTTTGACTTCCATTGAGAAAAGTTGAATTACATGTTATTAAAGCTTTTCATGGTAAGTTCAAAGTAACTTGTTCTTAAAAGTAACCAAATGTAGCAGGACAGCGTTTGACTTCCATTGAGAAAAGTTAAATTCATATTTATTAAAGCTTGACATGTTAACTTTAATGTAACTTGTTTTTTCTCTTTTAATCGTGCAGAGATGTTCGGTCTTTTCCAATCACTATGTGTTTCGCTGTATGTTTTACGCATATCATGATACTTGGTAGGCTGAGCTATCTAAGATAAAAAAAATAATAAGTGTTGGCATTGGTGGATGCATCTTACAATTGGTCATGAATGCATGAACAATATTTGAATTGCACATAGAATTGATCTTATGTTTGGAAATCTAACGTATTAGGGTATCATAAACTTTGTAATAAATGATATATTTAATGTGTTCCTTAAGATTTTTTCAAACGAAAACGATATTGGGTTTTCTAATTGATATCGATGTTGGATTCTTTGAACCATGGTATACTATGTTCGATTGAAATGTCTTTTGAGTAGGAAAAGTTTTTATGTTTCATATCTAGCTCAGAATGACAATATTTGTATTTTGACAGGCAATGTAGAATCATAACCCTATTTTCTTTATTTGGGACATTGAAAACTAGTTTGTCCCAGATAACGTCGATCCTTCATGTTTCCTTGGACTGGTAAGGAGAATAATTTGTGGTATGCGTTTTGTTGGTCATATGAGAATGAGTTGTATCCTTCAACTAGACCAAATGCAGCTGCTCAGGTTTTGACTCCTAATGAGAAAAGTTATATTCATGTTATTAAATATTGTCATGGTAAGTTTAATGTAACTTATTTGTTTCTCATTAAATTAAGGTGAAATTTATGTTCTTGCAATACGAATGTGTTTCTCTGTGTGTTTTACGACTATCATAATGCTTAGTAGGTTGAGCATCTAAAACAAAAATGTGTGTTGGGATCTGTCGAGGCATCTTATTTTTTGTCATGAATGCATGAACTATATGTGTGTTGGACATAAAATTGAAATTAGGTATTGAAATCTAACGTGTTAGGCTATTGTAACTTTGTATTGAATGATATTTTTGATGTGTTCTTTTTTTTTCCTTTAGAAAAGATATTAGGTTTTGTAACTTATATCGATGTTGGATTCTTTGTTAAGGTCTTGTATATTTTGAACTTTGTCTTAGGGTTTGAACTATTGTATACTGTGTTCGATTAAAATGTCTTTTGAGTAAGGAAAAGTTTTAGATTTGCACATATTCACTCTAAGAATAATGATACTTGCATTTTGACAAGCAATGTTGAATCACAACCCTGTTTTCTTTATTTGGGAGATTGAAAATTGGTCAGTCCCAAATATTGTCGATTCTTCCTTTGTCTTAGGACTGGTAACGAGAGTACTTCGTGGTATGCCTTTTTGTTAGTCATAAGAGAATAAGTTGTGTTCTTGTCACTACAAAAAATGAAGCAGAACGGGGTTTGACTTCCATTGAGAAAAGTTGAATTACATGTTATTAAAGCTTTTCATGGTAAGTTTAAAGTAACTTGTTCTTAAAAGTAACCAAATGCAGCAGGACAGGGTTTGACATCCATTGAGAAAAGTTAAATTCATATTTATTAAAGCTTGACATGTTAACTTTAATGTAACTTGTTTTTTCTCTTTTAATCGTGCAGAGATGTTCGGTCTTTTTCAATCACTATGTGTTTCACTGTATGTTTTACGCATATCATGATACTTGGTAGGCTGAGCTATCTAAGATAAAAAAAATAATAAGTGTTTGCATTGGTGGATGCATCTTACAATTGGTCATGAATGCATGAACAATATTTGAGTTGCACATAGAATTGATCTTATGTTTGGAAATCTAACGTATTAAGGTATCATAAACTTTGTAATAACTGATATTTTTGATGTATTTTTTAGGCGTATTGTCATTTTCAATATGATTTTTGGTTTTGTGACTTATATTGATGTTGGATTATTTGTTACGGTCTTGTAATTTTAAATTCTGTCTTAGGGTTTTAACCTTTGTTTACTTTGTTCGATTTGAATGTCTTTTGAGTATGAATAGTTTTAGGTTTGTACATATCTACCTAAGAATGATGATACCTGCATTTTGACAAGAAATGTAAAATCACAACCTTGTTTTGTTTATCTTGGTGATTGAAAACTGGTTGGTCCCAAATAACGTTGATCCTTCATTTGTCCTAGGACTGATAATGAGAATAGTTAGTGGTATGCGTTTTGTTGTTCATATGAGAATGAGTTGCGTTTCCTGCAACTAGACCAAATGCAACATTTCAGGTTTTGACTTCCATTGAAAAACTTGAATTCATGTTATTAAAGCTTGTCATGGTAAGTTTAAAGTTTTTCTACAAATTAAGCTAAAATGTTCGTTCTCTTACATTCACAATATGTTTCTATGTGTGTTTTACGAGTATCATAATACTGGTTAGGTTGAGCATCTAAGACAAAAATATGTGTTGGCATTGGTCGAGACATCTTACTTTTGGCCATGAATGCGTGAACTATATCTGAGTTGGATATAAAACTGATCTTAGATTTTGAAATCTAACGTGTTAGGGTATTGTAACTTTGTAATAAATGATATATTTAATGTGTTCCTTAAGATTTTTTCAAACAAAAACGATATTTGGTTTTCTAATTGATATCGATGTTGGATTCTTTGAACCATGGTATACTATGTTCGATTGAAATGTCTTTTGAGTAGGAAAAGTTTTTATGTTTCATATCTAGCTCAGAATGACGATATTTGCATTTTGACAGGCAATGTAGAATCATAACCCTATTTTCTTTATTTGGGACATTGAAAACTAGTTTGTCCCAGATAACGTCGATGCTTCATTTTTCCTTGGACTGGTAAGGAGAATAATTTGTGGTATGCGTTTTGTTGGTCATATGAGAATGAGTTGTATCCTGCAACTAGACCAAATGCAGCTGCTCAGGTTTTGACTCCTAATGAGAAAAGTTATATTCATGTTATTAAATATTGTCATCGTAAGTTTAATGTAACTTATTTGTTTCTCACTAAATTAAGGTGAAATTTATGTTCTTGCAATACGAATGTGTTTCTCTGTGTGTTTTACGACTATCATAATGCTTAGTAGGTTGAGCATCTAAAACAAAAATGTGTGTTGGGATCTGTCGAGGCATCTTATTTTTTGTCATGAATGCATGAACTATATGTGTGTTGGACATAAAATTGAAATTAGGTATTGAAATCTAACGTGTTAGGCTATTGTAACTTTGTACTGAATGATATTTTTGATGTGTTCTTTTTAATTTCCTTTAGAAAAGATATTAGGTTTTGTAACTTATATCGATGTTGGATTCTTTGTTAAGGTCTTGTATATTTTGAACTATGTCTTAGGGTTTGAACCATTGTATATTGTGTTCGATTGAAATGTCTTTTGAGTAAGGAAAAGATGTTGAATCACAACCCTGTTTTCTTTATTTGGGAGATTGAAAATTGGTCAGTCCCAAATATTGTCGATTCTTCCATTGTCTTAGGACTGGTAACGAGAGTACTTCGTGGTATGCCTTTTTGTTAGTCATAAGAGAATAAGTTGTGTTCTTGTCACTACAAAAAATGAAGCAGAACGGGGTTTGACTTCCATTGAGAAAAGTTGAATTACATGTTATTAAAGCTTTTCATGGTAAGTTTAAAGTAACTTGTTCTTGTAAGTAACCAAATGCAGCAGGACAGGGTTTGACATCCATTGAGAAAAGTTAAATTCATATTTATTAAAGCTTGACATGTTAACTTTAATGTAACTTGTTTTTTCTCTTTTAATCGTGCAGAGATGTTCGGTCTTTTTCAATCACTATGTGTTTCACTGTATGTTTTACGCATATCATGATACTTGGTAGGCTGAGCTATCTAAGATAAAAAAATAATAAGTGTTTGCATTGGTGGATGCATCTTACAATTGGTCATGAATGCATGAACAATATTTGAGTTGCACATAGAATTGATCTTATGTTTGGAAATCTAACGTATTAAGGTATCATAAACTTTGTAATAACTGATATTTTTGATGTATTTTGTAGGCGTATTGTCATTTTCAATATGATTTTTGGTTTTGTGACTTATATTGATGTTGGATTATTTGTTACGGTCTTGTAATTTTAAATTCTGTCTTAGGGTTTTAACCTTTGTTTACTTTGTTCGATTTGAATGTCTTTTGAGTATGAATAGTTTTAGGTTTGTACATATCTACCTAAGAATGATGATACCTGCATTTTGACAAGAAATGTAAAATCACAACCTTGTTTTGTTTATCTTGGTGATTGAAAACTGGTTGGTCCCAAATAACGTTGATCCTTCATTTGTCCTAGGACTGATAATGAGAATAGTTAGTGGTATGCGTTTTGTTGTTCATATGAGAATGAGTTGCGTTTCCTGCAACTAGACCAAATGCAACAGTTCAGGTTTTGACTTCCATTGAAAAACTTGAATTCATGTTATTAAAGCTTGTCATGGTAAGTTTAAAGTTTTTCTACAAATTAAGCTAAAATGTTCGTTCTCTTACATTCACAATATGTTTCTATGTGTGTTTTACGAGTATCATAATACTGGTTAGGTTGAGCATCTAAGACAAAAATATGTGTTGGCATTGGTCGAGACATCTTACTTTTGGTCATGAATGCGTGAACTATATGTGAGTTGGATATAAAACTGATCTTAGATTTTGAAATCTAACGTGTTAGGGTATTGTAACTTTGTAATAAATGATATATTTAATGTGTTCCTTAAGATTTTTTCAAACAAAAACGATATTTGGTTTTCTAATTGATATCGATGTTGGATTCTTTGAACCATGGTATACTATGTTCGATTGAAATGTCTTTTGAGTAGGAAAAGTTTTTATGTTTCATATCTAGCTCAGAATGACGATATTTGCATTTTGACAGGCAATGTAGAATCATAACCCTATTTTCTTTATTTGGGACATTGAAAACTAGTTTGTCCCAGATAACGTCGATGCTTCATTTTTCCTTGGACTGGTAAGGAGAATAATTTGTGGTATGCGTTTTGTTGGTCATATGAGAATGAGTTGTATCCTGCAACTAGACCAAATGCAGCTGCTCAGGTTTTGACTCCTAATGAGAAAAGTTATATTCATGTTATTAAATATTGTCATCGTAAGTTTAATGTAACTTATTTGTTTCTCACTAAATTAAGGTGAAATTTATGTTCTTGCAATACGAATGTGTTTCTCTGTGTGTTTTACGACTATCATAATGCTTAGTAGGTTGAGCATCTAAAACAAAAATGTGTGTTGGGATCTGTCGAGGCATCTTATTTTATGTCATGAATGCATGAACTATATGTGTGTTGGACATAAAATTGAAATTAGGTATTGAAATCTAACGTGTCGGGCTATTGTAACTTTGTAATGAATGATATTTTTGATGTGTTTTTTTTTTCCTTTGGAAAAGATATTAGGTTTTGTCCCAGATATCGATGTTGGATTCTTTGTTAAGGTCTTGTATATTTTGAACTTTGTCTTAGGGTTTGAACTATTGTATACTGTGTTCGATTAAAATGTCTTTTGAGTAAGGAAAAGTTTTAGATTTGCACATATTCACTCTAAGAATAATGATACTTGCATTTTGACAAGCAATGTTGAATCACAACCCTGTTTTCTTTATTTGGGAGATTGAAAATTGGTCAGTCCCAAATATTTTCGATTCTTCCTTTGTCTTAGGACTGGTAACGAGAGTACTTCGTGGTATGCCTTTTTGTTAGTCATAAGAGAATAAGTTGTGTTCTTGTCACTACAAAAAATGAAGCTGAACGGGGTTTGACTTCCATTGAGAAAAGTTGAATTACATGTTATTAAAGCTTTTCATGGTAAGTTTAAAGTAACTTGTTCTTAAAAGTAACCAAATGCAGCAGGACAGGGTTTGACATCCATTGAGAAAAGTTAAATTCATATTTATTAAAGCTTGACATGTTAACTTTAATGTAACTTGTTTTTTCTCTTTTAATCGTGCAGAGATGTTCGGTCTTTTTCAATCACTATGTGTTTCACTGTATGTTTTACGCATATCATGATACTTGGTAGGCTGAGCTATCTAAGATAAAAAAATAATAAGTGTTTGCATTGGTGGATGCATCTTACAATTGGTCATGAATGCATGAACAATATTTGAGTTGCACATTGAATTGATCTTATGTTTGGAAATCTAACGTATTAAGGTATCATAAACTTTGTAATAACTGATATTTTTGATGTATTTTGTAGGCGTATTGTCATTTTCAATATGATTTTTGGTTTTGTGACTTATATTGATGTTGGATTATTTGTTACGGTCTTGTAATTTTAAATTCTGTCTTAGGGTTTTAACCTTTGTTTACTTTGTTCGATTTGAATGTCTTTTGAGTATGAATAGTTTTAGGTTTGTACATATCTACCTAAGAATGATGATACCTGCATTTTGACAAGAAATGTAAAATCACAACCTTGTTTTGTTTATCTTGGTGATTGAAAACTGGTTGGTCCCAAATAACGTTGATCCTTCATTTGTCCTAGGACTGATAATGAGAATAGTTAGTGGTATGCGTTTTGTTGTTCATATGAGAATGAGTTGCGTTTCCTGCAACTAGACCAAATGCAACATTTCAGGTTTTGACTTCCATTGAAAAACTTGAATTCATGTTATTAAAGCTTGTCATGGTAAGTTTAAAGTTTTTCTACAAATTAAGCTAAAATGTTCGTTCTCTTACATTCACAATATGTTTCTATGTGTGTTTTACGAGTATCATAATACTGGTTAGGTTGAGCATCTAAGACAAAAATATGTGTTGGCATTGGTCGAGACATCTTACTTTTGGTCATGAATGCGTGAACTATATGTGAGTTGGATATAAAACTGATCTTAGATTTTGAAATCTAACGTGCTAGGGTATTGTAACTTTGTAATAAATGATATATTTAATGTGTTCCTTAAGATTTTTTCAAACAAAAACGATATTTGGTTTTCTAATTGATATCGATGTTGGATTCTTTGAACCATGGTATACTATGTTCGATTGAAATGTCTTTTGAGTAGGAAAAGTTTTTATGTTTCATATCTAGCTCAGAATGACGATATTTGCATTTTGACAGGCAATGTAGAATCATAACCCTATTTTCTTTATTTGGGACATTGAAAACTAGTTTGTCCCAGATAACGTCGATGCTTCATTTTTCCTTGGACTGGTAAGGAGAATAATTTGTGGTATGCGTTTTGTTGGTCATATGAGAATGAGTTGTATCCTGCAACTAGACCAAATGCAGCTGCTCAGGTTTTGACTCCTAATGAGAAAAGTTATATTCATGTTATTAAATATTGTCATCGTAAGTTTAATGTAACTTATTTGTTTCTCACTAAATTAAGGTGAAATTTATGTTCTTGCAATACGAATGTGTTTCTCTGTGTGTTTTACGACTATCATAATGCTTAGTAGGTTGAGCATCTAAAACAAAAATGTTTGTTGGGATCTGTCGAGGCATCTTATTTTTTGTCATGAATGCATGAACTATATGTGTGTTGGACATAAAATTGAAATTAGGTATTGAAATCTAACGTGTCGGGCTATTGTAACTTTGTAATGAATGATATTTTTGATGTGTTTTTTTTTTCCTTTGGAAAAGATATTAGGTTTTGTCCCAGATATCGATGTTGGATTCTTTGTTAAGGTCTTGTATATTTTGAACTTTGTCTTAGGGTTTGAACCATTGTATACTGTGTTCGATTGAAATGTCTTTTGAGTAAGAAAAAGTTTTAGATTTGTACATATTCACTCTAAGAATAATGATACTTGCATTTTGACAAGCAATGTTGAATCAGAACCCTGTTTTCTTTATTTGGGAGATTGAAAATTGGCAATCCCAAATATTTTCGATTCTTCCTTTGTCTTAGGACTGGTAACGAGAGTACTTCGTGGTATGCCTTTTTGTTAGTCATAAGAGAATGAGTTGTGTTCTTGTCACTACAAAAAATGCTGCAGAACGGGGTTTGACTTCCATTGAGAAAAGTTGAATTACATGTTATTAAAGCTTTTCATGGTAGGTTTAAAGTAACTTGTTCTTGTAAGTAACCAAATGCAGCAGGACAGGGTTTGACTTCCATTGAGAAAAGTTAAATTCATATTTATTAAAGCTTGACATGTTAACTTTAATGTAACTTGTTTTTTCTCTTTTAATCGTGCAGAGATGTTCGGTCTTTTTCAGTCACTATGTGTTTCGCTGTATGTTTTACTCATATCATGATACTTGGTAGGCTGAGCTATCTAAGATAAAAAAAAAATAAGTGTTGGCATTGGTGGATGCATCTTACAATTGGTCATGAATGCATGAACAATATTTGAGTTCCACATAGAATTGATCTTATGTTTCGAAATCTAACGTATTAGGGTATCATAAACTTTGTAATAAATGATATATTTAATGTGTTCCTTAAGATTTTTTCAAACGAAAACGATATTTGGATTTCTAATTGATATCGATGTTGGATTCTTTGAACCATGGTATACTATGTTCGATTGAAATGTCTTTTGAGTAGGAAAAGTTTTTATGTTTCATATATAGCTCAGAATGACGATATTTGCATTTTGACAGGCAATGTAGAATCATAACCCTATTTTCTTTATTTGGGACATTGAAAACTAGTTTGTCCCAGATAACGTCGATGCTTCATTTTTCCTTGGACTGGTAAGGAGAATAATTTGTGGTATGCGTTTTGTTGGTCATATGAGAATGAGTTGTATCATGCAACTAGACCAAATGCAGCTGCTCAGGTTTTGACTCCTAATAAGAAAAGTTATATTCATGTTATTAAATATTGTCATGGTAAGTTTAATGTAACTTATTTGTTTCTCATTAAATTAAGGTGAAATTTATGTTCTTGCAATACGAATATATTTCTCTGTGTGTTTTACGACTATCATAATGCTTAGTAGGTTGAGCATCTAAAACAAAAATGTGTGTTGGGATCTGTCGAGACATTTTATTTTTTGTCATGAATGCATGAACTATATGTGTGTTGGACATAAAATTGAAATTAGGTATTGAAATCTAATGTGTTAGGCTATTGTAACTTTGTAATGAATGATATTTTTGATGTGTTCTTTTTTTTTTTTCCTTTGGAAAAGATATTAGGTTTTGTAACTTATATCGATGTTGAATTCTTTGTTAAGGTCTTGTATATTTTGAACTTTGTCTTAGGGTTTGAACCATTGTATACTGTGTTTGATTGAAATCTCTCTTGAGTAAGGAAAAGTTTTAGACTTGTACATATTCACTCTAAGAATAATGATACTTGCATTTTGACAAGCAATGTTGAATCACAACCATGTTTTCTTTATTTGGGAGATTGAAAATTGGTCAATCCCAAATATTTTCGATTCTTTCTTTGTCTTAGGACTGATAACGAGAGTACTTCGTGGTATGCCTTTTTGTTAGTCATAAGAGAATGAGTTGTGTTCTTGTCAATACAAAAAATGAAGCAGAACGGGGTTTGACTTCCATTCAGAAAAGTTGAATTACATGTTATTAAAGTTTTTCATGGTAAGTTTGAAGTAACTTGTTCTTGTAAGTAACCAAATGCAGCAGGACAGGGTTTGACTTCCATTGAGAAAAATTAAATTCATATTTATTAAAGCTGGACATGTTAACTTTAATGTAACTTGTTTTTTCTCTTTTAATCGTGCAGAGATGTTCGGTCTTTTTCAATCACTATGTGTTTTGCTGTATGTTTTATGCATATCATGATACTTGGTAGGCTGAGCTATCTAAGATAAAAAAAAATAAGTGTTGGCATTGGTGGATGCATCTTACAATTGGTCATGAATGCATGAACAATATTTGAATTGCACATAGAATTGATCTTATGTTTGGAAATCTAACGTATTAGGGTATCATAAACTTTGTAATAAATGATATATTTAATGTGTTCCTTAAGATTTTTTCAAACGAAAACGATATTTGGTTTTCTAATTGATATCGATGTTGGATTCTTTGAACCATGGTATACTATGTTCGATTGAAGTGTCTTTTGAGTAGGAAAAGTTTTTATGTTTCATATCTAGCTCAGAATGACGATATTTGCATTTTGACAGGCAATGTAGAATCATAACCCTATTTTCTTTATTTGGGACATTGAAAACTAGTTTGTCCCAGATAATGTCGATGCTTCATTTTTCCTTGGACTGGTAAGGAGAATAATTTGTGGTATGCGTTTTGTTGGTCATATGAGAATGAGTTGTATCCTTCAACTAGACCAAATGCAGCTGCTCAGGTTTTGACTCCTAATGAGAAAAGTTATATTCATGTTATTAAATATTGTCATGGTAAGTTTAATGTAACTTATTTGTTTCTCATTAAATTAAGGTGAAATTTATGTTCTTGCAATACGAATGTGTTTATCTATGTGTTTTGCGACTATCATAATGCTTAGTAGGTTGAGCATCTAAAACAAAAATGTGTGTTGGGATCTGTCGAGGCATCTTATTTTTTGTCATGAATGCATGAACTATATGTGTGTTGGACATAAAATTGAAATTAGGTATTGAAATCTAACGTGTCGGGCTATTGTAACTTTGTAATGAATGATATTTTTGATGTGTTTTTTTTTCCTTTGGAAAAGATATTAGGTTTTGTCCCAGATATCGATGTTGGATTCTTTGTTAAGGTCTTGTATATTTTGAACTTTGTCTTAGGGTTTGAACCATTGTATAGTGTGTTCGATTGAAATGTCTTTTGAGTAAGGAAAAGTTTTAGATTTGTACATATTCACTCTAAGAATAATGATACTTGCATTTTGACAAGCAATGTTGAATCAGAACCCTGTTTTCTTTATTTGGGAGATTGAAAATTGGCAATCCCAAATATTTTCGATTCTTCCTTTGTCTTAGGACTGGTAACGAGAGTACTTCGTGGTATGCCTTTTTGTTAGTCATAAGAGAATGAGTTGTGTTCTTGTCACTACAAAAAATGCAGCAGAACGGGGTTTGACTTCCATTGAGAAAAGTTGAATTACATGTTATTAAAGCTTTTCATGGTAAGTTTAAAGTAACTTGTTCTTGTAAGTAACCAAATGCAGCAGGACAGGGTTTGACTTCCATTGAGAAAAGTTAAATTCATATTTATTAAACCTTGACATGTTAACTTTAATGTAACTTGTTTTTTCTCTTTTAATCGTTCAGAGATGTTCGGTCTTTTTCAATCACTATGTGTTTCGCTGTATGTTTTACGCATATCATGATACTTGGTAGGCTGAGCTATCTAAGATAAAAAAAAAATAAGTGTTGGCATTGGTGGATGCATCTTACAATTGGTCATGAATGCATGAACAATATTTGAGTTGCACATAGAATTGATCTTATGTTTGGAAATCTAACGTATTAGGGTATCATAAACTTTGTAATAACTAATATTTTTGATGTATTTTTTAGGAGTATTGTCATTTTCAATATGATTTTTGGTTTTGTGACTTATATTGATGTTGGATTATTTGTTACGGTCTTGTAATTTTAAACTCTGTCTTAGGGTTTTAACCTTTGTTTACTTTGTTCGATTTGAATGTCTTCTGAGTATGAATAGTTTTAGTTTTATACATATCTACCTAAGAATGATGATACCTGCATTTTGACAAGCAATGTAAAATCACAAACTTGTTTTGTTTATCTTGGTGATTGAAAACTGGTTGGTCCCAAATAACGTTGATCCTTCATTTGTCCTAGGACTGGTAATGAGAATAGTTCGTGGTATGCGTTTTGTTGTTCATATGAGAATGAGTTGTGTTTCCTGCAACTAGACCAAATGCAACAGTTCAGGTTTTGACTTCCATTTAAAAACTTGAATTCATGTTATTAAAGCTTGTCATGGTAAGTTTAAAGTAACTCCATTTTTCTCTACAAATTAAGCTAAAATGTTCGTTCTCTTACATTCACAATATGTTTTTATGTGTGTTTTACGAGTATCATAATACTTGTTAGGTTGAGCATCTAAGACAAAAATGTGTGTTGGCATTGGTCGAGGCATCTTACTTTTGGTCATGAATGCGTGCACTATATGTGAGTTGGATATAAAACTGATCTTAGATTTTGAAATCTAACGTGTTAGGGTATTGTAACTTTGTAATAAATGATATATTTAATGTGTTCCTTAAGATTTTTTCAAACGAAAACGATATTTGGTTTTCTAATTGATATTGATGTTGGATTCTTTGAACCATGGTATACTATGTGCAATTGAAATGTCTTTTGAGTAGGAAAAGTTTTTATGTTTCATATCTAGCTCAGAATGACGATATTTGCATTTTGACAGGCAATGTAGAATCATAACCCTATTTTCTTTATTTGGGACATTGAAAACTAGTTTGTCCCAGATAACGTCGATCCTTCATGTTTCCTTGGAATGGTAAGGAGAATAATTTGTGGTATGCGTTTTGTTGGTCATATGAGAATGAGTTGTATCCTTCAACTAGACCAAATGCAGCTGCTCAGGTTTTGACTCCTAATGAGAAAAGTTATATTCATGTTATTAAATATTGTCATGGTAAGTTTAATGTAACTTATTTGTTTCTCATTAAATTAAGGTGAAATTTATGTTCTTGCAATACGAATGTGTTTCTCTGTGTGTTTTGCGACTATCATAATGCTTAGTAGGTTGAGCATCTAAAACAAAAATGTGTGTTGGGATCTGTCGAGGCATCTTATTTTTTGTCATGAATGCATGAACTATATGTGTGTTGGACATAAAATTGAAATTAGGTATTGAAATCTAACGTGTCGGGCTATTGTAACTTTGTAATGAATGATATTTTTGATGTGTTTTTTTTTTCCTTTGGAAAAGATATTAGGTTTTGTCCCAGATATCGATGTTGGATTCTTTGTTAAGGTCTTGTATATTTTGAACTTTGTCTTAGGGTTTGAACCATTGTATACTGTGTTCGATTGAAATGTCTTTTGAGTAAGAAAAAGTTTTAGATTTGTACATATTCACTCTAAGAATAATGATACTTGCATTTTGACAAGCAATGTTGAATCAGAACCCTGTTTTCTTTATTTGGGAGATTGAAAATTGGCAATCCCAAATATTTTCGATTCTTCCTTTGTCTTAAGACTGGTAACGAGAGTACTTCGTGGTATGCCTTTTTGTTAGTCATAAGAGAATGAGTTGTGTTCTTGTCACTACAAAAAATGCTGCAGAACGGGGTTTGACTTCCATTGAGAAAAGTTGAATTACATGTTATTAAAGCTTTTCATGGTAGGTTTAAAGTAACTTGTTCTTGTAAGTAACCAAATGCAGCAGGACAGGGTTTGACTTCCATTGAGAAAAGTTAAATTCATATTTATTAAAGCTTGACATGTTAACTTTAATGTAACTTGTTTTTTCTCTTTTAATCGTGCAGAGATGTTCGGTCTTTTTCAGTCACTATGTGTTTCGCTGTATGTTTTACTCATATCATGATACTTGGTAGGCTGAGCTATCTAAGATAAAAAAAAAAATAAGTGTTGGCATTGGTGGATGCATCTTACAATTGGTCATGAATGCATGAACAATATTTGAGTTGCACATAGAATTGATCTTATGTTTCGAAATCTAACGTATTAGGGTATCATAAACTTTGTAATAAATGATATATTTAATGTGTTCCTTAAGATTTTTTCAAACGAAAACGATATTTGGATTTCTAATTGATATCGATGTTGGATTCTTTGAACCATGGTATACTATGTTCGATTGAAATGTCTTTTGAGTAGGAAAAGTTTTTATGTTTCATATCTAGCTCAGAATGACGATATTTGCATTTTGACAGGCAATGTAGAATCATAACCCTATTTTCTTTATTTGGGACATTGAAAACTAGTTTGTCCCAGATAACGTCGATGCTTCATTTTTCCTTGGACTGGTAAGGAGAATAATTTGTGGTATGCGTTTTGTTGGTCATATGAGAATGAGTTGTATCATGCAACTAGACCAAATGCAGCTGCTCAGGTTTTGACTCCTAATAAGAAAAGTTATATTCATGTTATTAAATATTGTCATGGTAAGTTTAATGTAACTTATTTGTTTCTCATTAAATTAAGGTGAAATTTATGTTCTTGCAATACGAATGTATTTCTCTGTGTGTTTTACGACTATCATAATGCTTAGTAGGTTGAGCATCTAAAACAAAAATGTGTGTTGGGATCTGTCGAGACATTTTATTTTTTGTCATGAATGCATGAACTATATGTGTGTTGGACATAAAATTGAAATTAGGTATTGAAATCTAATGTGTTAGGCTATTGTAACTTTGTAATGAATGATATTTTTGATGTGTTCTTTTTTTTTTTTCCTTTGGAAAAGATATTAGGTTTTGTAACTTATATCGATGTTGAATTCTTTGTTAAGGTCTTGTATATTTTGAACTTTGTCTTAGGGTTTGAACCATTGTATACTGTGTTTGATTGAAATCTCTCTTGAGTAAGGAAAAGTTTTAGATTTGTACATATTCACTCTAAGAATAATGATACTTGCATTTTGACAAGCAATGTTGAATCACAACCACGTTTTCTTTATTTGGGAGATTGAAAATTGGTCAATCCCAAATATTTTCGATTCTTTCTTTGTCTTAGGACTGATAACGAGAGTACTTCGTGGTATGCCTTTTTGTTAGTCATAAGAGAATGAGTTGTGTTCTTGTCAATACAAAAAATGAAGCAGAACGGGGTTTGACTTCCATTCAGAAAAGTTGAATTACATGTTATTAAAGTTTTTCATGGTAAGTTTGAAGTAACTTGTTCTTGTAAGTAACCAAAGGCAGCAGGACAGGGTTTGACTTCCATTGAGAAAAGTTAAATTCATATTTATTAAAGCTGGATATGTTAACTTTAATGTAACTTGTTTTTTCTCTTTTAATCGTGCAGAGATGTTCGGTCTTTTTCAATCACTATGTGTTTTGCTGTATGTTTTATGCATATCATGATACTTGGTAGGCTGAGCTATCTAAGATAAAAAAAAATAAGTGTTGGCATTGGTGGATGCATCTTACAATTGGTCATGAATGCATGAACAATATTTGAATTGCACATAGAATTGATCTTATGTTTGGAAATCTAACGTATTAGGGTATCATAAACTTTGTAATAAATGATATATTTAATGTGTTCCTTAAGATTTTTTCAAACGAAAACGATATTTGGTTTTCTAATTGATATCGATGTTGGATTCTTTGAACCATGGTATACTATGTTCGATTGAAGTGTCTTTTGAGTAGGAAAAGTTTTTATGTTTCATATCTAGCTCAGAATGACGATATTTGCATTTTGACAGGCAATGTAGAATCATAACCCTATTTTCTTTATTTGGGACATTGAAAACTAGTTTGTCCCAGATAATGTCGATGCTTCATTTTTCCTTGGACTGGTAAGGAGAATAATTTGTGGTATGCGTTTTGTTGGTCATATGAGAATGAGTTGTATCCTTCAACTAGACCAAATGCAGCTGCTCAGGTTTTGACTCCTAATGAGAAAAGTTATATTCATGTTATTAAATATTGTCATGGTAAGTTTAATGTAACTTATTTGTTTCTCATTAAATTAAGGTGAAATTTATGTTCTTGCAATACGAATGTGTTTATCTATGTGTTTTGCGACTATCATAATGCTTAGTAGGTTGAGCATCTAAAACAAAAATGTGTGTTGGGATCTGTCGAGGCATCTTATTTTTTGTCATGAATGCATGAACTATATGTGTGTTGGACATAAAATTGAAATTAGGTATTGAAATCTAACGTGTCGGGCTATTGTAACTTTGTAATGAATGATATTTTTGATGTGTTTTTTTTTTCCTTTGGAAAAGATATTAGGTTTTGTCCCAGATATCGATGTTGGATTCTTTGTTAAGGTCTTGTATATTTTGAACTTTGTCTTAGGGTTTGAACCATTGTATAGTGTGTTCGATTGAAATGTCTTTTGAGTAAGGAAAAGTTTTAGATTTGTACATATTCACTCTAAGAATAATGATACTTGCATTTTGACAAGCAATGTTGAATCAGAACCCTGTTTTCTTTATTTGGGAGATTGAAAATTGGCAATCCCAAATATTTTCGATTCTTCCTTTGTCTTAGGACTGGTAACGAGAGTACTTCGTGGTATGCCTTTTTGTTAGTCATAAGAGAATGAGTTGTGTTCTTGTCACTACAAAAAATGCAGCAGAACGGGGTTTGACTTCCATTGAGAAAAGTTGAATTACATGTTATTAAAGCTTTTCATGGTAAGTTTAAAGTAACTTGTTCTTGTAAGTAACCAAATGCAGCAGGACAGGGTTTGACTTCCATTGAGAAAAGTTAAATTCATATTTATTAAACCTTGACATGTTAACTTTAATGTAACTTGTTTTTTCTCTTTTAATCGTTCAGAGATGTTCGGTCTTTTTCAATCACTATGTGTTTTGCTGTATGTTTTACGCATATCATGATACTTGGTAGGCTGAGCTATCTAAGATAAAAAAAAAATAAGTGTTGGCATTGGTGGATGCATCTTACAATTGGTCATGAATGCATGAACAATATTTGAGTTGCACATAGAATTGATCTTATGTTTGGAAATCTAACGTATTAGGGTATCATAAACTTTGTAATAACTAATATTTTTGATGTATTTTTTAGGAGTATTGTCATTTTCAATATGATTTTTGGTTTTGTGACTTATATTGATGTTGGATTATTTGTTACGGTCTTGTAATTTTAAACTCTGTCTTAGGGTTTTAACCTTTGTTTACTTTGTTCGATTTGAATGTCTTCTGAGTATGAATAGTTTTAGTTTTATACATATCTACCTAAGAATGATGATACCTGCATTTTGACAAGCAATGTAAAATCACAAACTTGTTTTGTTTATCTTGGTGATTGAAAACTGGTTGGTCCCAAATAACGTTGATCCTTCATTTGTCCTAGGACTGGTAATGAGAATAGTTCGTGGTATGCGTTTTGTTGTTCATATGAGAATGAGTTGTGTTTCCTGCAACTAGACCAAATGCAACAGTTCAGGTTTTGACTTCCATTTAAAAACTTGAATTCATGTTATTAAAGCTTGTCATGGTAAGTTTAAAGTAACTCCATTTTTCTCTACAAATTAAGCTAAAATGTTCGTTCTCTTACATTCACAATATGTTTTTATGTGTGTTTTACGAGTATCATAATACTTGTTAGGTTGAGCATCTAAGACAAAAATGTGTGTTGGCATTGGTCGAGGCATCTTACTTTTGGTCATGAATGCGTGCACTATATGTGAGTTGGATATAAAACTGATCTTAGATTTTGAAATCTAACGTGTTAGGGTATTGTAACTTTGTAATAAATGATATATTTAATGTGTTCCTTAAGATTTTTTCAAACGAAAACGATATTTGGTTTTCTAATTGATATTGATGTTGGATTCTTTGAACCATGGTATACTATGTGCAATTGAAATGTCTTTTGAGTAGGAAAAGTTTTTATGTTTCATATCTAGCTCAGAATGACGATATTTGCATTTTGACACGCAATGTAGAATCATAACCCTATTTTCTTTATTTGGGACATTGAAAACTAGTTTGTCCCAGATAACGTCGATCCTTCATGTTTCCTTGGAATGGTAAGGAGAATAATTTGTGGTATGCGTTTTGTTGGTCATATGAGAATGAGTTGTATCCTTCAACTAGACCAAATGCAGCTGCTCAGGTTTTGACTCCTAATGAGAAAAGTTATATTCATGTTATTAAATATTGTCATGGTAAGTTTAATGTAACTTATTTGTTTCTCATTAAATTAAGGTGAAATTTATGTTCTTGCAATACGAATGTGTTTCTCTGTGTGTTTTGCGACTATCATAATGCTTAGTAGGTTGAGCATCTAAAACAAAAATGTGTGTTGGGATCTGTCGAGGCATCTTATTTTTTGTCATGAATGCATGAACTATATGTGTGTTGGACATAAAATTGAAATTAGGTATTGAAATCTAATGTGTTAGGCTATTGTAACTTTGTAATGAATGATATTTTTGATGTGTTCTTTTTTTTTTTCCTTTGGAAAAGATATTAGGTTTTTCCCAAATATCGATGTTGAAATCATTGTTAAGGTCTTGTATATTTTGAACTTTGTCTTAAGGTTTGAACCATTGTATACTGTGTTCGATTGAAAATTGGTCAATCCCAAATATTTTTGATTCTTCCTTTTCAGAGATGTTCGTTCTTTTTCGATTAATGTAACTTGTTTTTTCTCTTTTAATCGTGCAGAGATGTTCGTTCTTTTTCAATCACTATGTGTTTCTCCGTATGTTTTACGCATATCATGATACTTGGTAGGCTGAGCATCTAAGATAAAAAAAATAAGTGTTGGCATTGGTGGAGGCATCTTACAATTGGTCATGAATGCATGAACAATATTTGAGTTGCACATAGAATTGATCTTATGTTTTGAAATCTAACGTATTGGGGTATCATAAACTTTGTAATAACTGATATTTTAGATGTATTTTTTAGGAGTATTGTCATTTCAATATGATTTTTGGTTTTGTGACTTATATTGATGTTGGATTATTTGTTACGGACTTGTAATTTTAAACTCTGTCTTAGGGTTTTAACATTTGTTTACTTTGTTCGATTTGAATGTCTTTTGAGTATGAATAGTTTTAGGTTTGTACATATCTACCTAAGAATGATTATACCTGCATTTTGACAAGTAATGTAAAATGACAACCTTGTTTTGTTTATCTTGGTGATTGAAAACTGGTTGGTCCCAAATAACGTTGATCCTTCCTTTGTCCTAGGATTGGTTATGAATGCGTGAACTATATGTGATTTGGATATAAAACTGATCTTATATTTTGAAATCTAACGTGTTAGGGTATTGTAACTTTGTAATAAATGATATATTTAATGTCTTCCTTATGATTTTTTTCAAACGAAAACGATATTTGGTTTTCTAATTGATACAATGTTGTATTCTTTGAACCATGGTATAATATGTTCGATTGAAATGTCTTTTGAGTAGGAAAAGTTTTTATGTTTCATATCTAGCTGATAATGACGATACTTGCATTTTGACATGCAATGTAGAATCATAACCCTATTTCTTTATTTGGGACATTGAAAACTAGTTTGTCCCAGATAACGTCGATCCTTCATTTTTCCTTGGACTGGTAAGGAGAATAATTTGTGTTATGCGTTTTGTTGGTCATATGAGAATGAGTTGTATCCTGCAACTAGACCAAATGCAGCTGCTCAGGTTTTGACTCCTAATGAGAAAAGTTATATTCATGTTATTAAATATTGTCATGGTAAGTTTAATGTAACTTATTTGTTTCTCATTAAATTAAGGTGAAATTTATGTTCTTGCAATACGAATGTGTTTCTCTGTGTGTTTTACGACTATCATAATGCTTAGTAGGTTGAGCATCTATGACAAAAATGTGTGTTGGCATCTGTCGAGGCATCTTATTTTTGGTCATAAATGCATTAACTATATGTGTGTTGGACATAAAATTGAAATGAGGTATTGAAATCTAACGTGTTAGGCTACTGTTACTTTGTAATGAATGATATTTTTGATGTGTTCTTTTTTTTTCCATTGGAAAAGATATTAGGTTTTGTAACTTATATCGATGTTGGATTCTTTGTTACGGTCTTGTATATTTTGAACTTTGTCTTAGGGTTTGAACCATTGTATACTGTGTTCGATTGAAATGTCTTTTGAGTAAGGAAAAGTTTTAGATTTTCACATATTCACTCTAAGAATAATGATACTTGCATTTTGACAAGCAATGTTGAATCACAACCCTGTCTTCTTTATTTGGGAGATTAAAAATTGGTCAGTCCCAAATATTGTCGATTCTTCCTTTGTCTTAGGACTGGTAATGAGATTACTTCATGGTATGCCTTTTTGTTAGTCATAAGAGAATGAGTTGTGTTCTTGTCACTAGAAAAAATGCAGCAGAACGGGGTTTGACTTCCATTGAGAAAAGTTGAATTACATGTTATTAAAGCTATTCATGATAAGTTTAAAGTAACTTGTTCTTGTAAGTAGACCAAATGCAGCAGGAAAGGGTTTGACTACCATTGAGAAAAGTTAAATTCATATTTATTAAAGCTTGACATGTTAACTTTAATGTAACTTGTTTTTTTCTCTTTTAATCGTGCAGAGATGTTCGTTCTTTTTTAATCACTAGGTGTTTATCCGTATGTTTTACGCATATCATGATACTTGGTAGGCTGAGCATCTAAGAAAAAAAAAAGTATTGGCACTGGTGGAGGCATCTTACAATTGGTCATGAATGCATGAACAATATTTGATTTGCACATAGAATTGATCTTGTGTTTTGAAATCTAACGTATTAGGGTATCATAAATTTTGTAATAACTGATATTTTTGATGTATTTTTTAGGAGTATTGTCATTTCATTATGATTTTTGGTTTTGTGACTTATATTGATGTGGGATTATTTGTTACGATCTTGTAATTTTAAACTCTGTCTTAGGGTTTTAACCTTTGTTTACTTTGTTTGATTTGAATGTCGTTTGAGTAAAAAAAATTTTAGGTTTGTACATATCTACCTAAGAATGACTTTTGATAAACATTGTAAAATCACAACCCTGTTTTGTTTATTTGGGAGATTGAAAACTTGTTGTTCCCAAATAACGTCGAGCCTTCATTTGTCGTAGGATTGGTAATGAAAATACTTTGTGGTATGCGTTTTGTTGGTCATATGAGAATGAATTGTGTTTCTTGCAACTCGACCAAATGCAGCAGTTCAGGTTTTTACTTCCATTGAGAAAAATTGAATTCATGCTACTAAAGCTTGTTATGGTAAGTTTAATGTAACTTCAATTTTCCTCTTTAAATTATGCTGAAAAAATGGTTTTTCTCTTACAATCACAATGTGTTTCTCTGTATGTTTTACGAGTATCATGATACTTGTTAGGTTGAGCATCTAAGACAGAAATGTGTGTTAGCATTGGTCGAGGAATCTTACTTTTGTTCATGACTGCATGAACTGTATATGAGTTTGATATAAAATTGATCTTAGGTTGTGAAATCTAACGTGTTAGGGTGTTGTAAATTTTGAAATCGATGTTAAGGTTTGAACCTTTGTATACTTTGTACGATTTGACTGTCTTTTGAGTAGAAAATCTTTCAGGTTTTGTACATAACATAGCAAACAATGTCTATATTTGTATTTTGCCAGCTAATATAAAATCAGAATCCTGTTTTGTTTATTTAGGAGATTGAAAACTGGTCGGTCCCAAATAACATTCATCCTTCATTTATCCTAGGACTCGTAACGAGAGTACTTCGTGGTATGTGTTTTGTTGGTAATGTGAAAATGAGTAGCGCTCATGCAACTAGACCAAATGCAACAAAATGAGTGTTGACTTCGATTGAGCAAAATTAAATTCATGTTATTAAAGTTTATCATGGTAAGTTTAAAGTAACTTGTTCTTTTTTCTTTCAATTATGCTGAGATGTTCTTTTTCTTTCCATCATAATGTGTTTATTTGTATTTTTTTCGAAAATCATGACACTTGGTAGGATGGGTAACAATGAAAAAAATGAGTGTTGGCATTGGTCGAGATATCTTATTTTTGGTCACGAATGCATGAAATGTCTGTATTGTAAATTAGATCGATCTTAGGTTTTGAAATCTAATATGTAAGGGTATTGTAACTTTGAAATAATTGATATTTTGAAATCTTCTTTACGAGTTGTTTCATCTGAGACCTATCTTACGTTTTGTAAGTTAAACTGATGTTGGATTCTTTGTTAGGGTGTTAAAAATTTGAAATTGATCTTAGGGGTTATAACTTTGGTCTACTATATTTGATTTGAGTAGAAAGAAATTCTAGTTTGTACATATATATGCTAAAAATGTCTAACTTGTATTTGGTACGCAATGCAGAATCATAATCTTGTTTTCATTTTTTGGGAGATTAAAAACTTCTCGGCCCCAAATAATCTCGATCCTTCATTTTTCCTAGGATGGGTAACGAGAGTATTTTGTGGTACGCGTTTTGTTGGTCATATAAAAATGAGTTACATTCTTGCAACCAGACCAAATGCAGCATAATGAGTGTTGACTTCCATTGAATTTAACTTTCTCATCGTAAGCTTAAGGTATCTTATTTCTTTCTCTTCAATTACTCTAAAATGTTATTTTCTTTCAATCAAAATGTGTTTCTTTGTATTTTTTTCTGGCTATCATGATACTTGTTAGGATGAGCATATGAGACAAAAATCAGTGTTGGAATTGGTCGAGGCAACTTACTTTTGGTCAGGAATGCATGAAATATGGGAGTTGCACATGAAATCAATCTTAGGTTTTGAAATCTAACATGGAAGGGTATTATAACTTTGAATTAAATGATATTTTAGATGTCTTTTTAAGCACTTTTTTCATTTGAAAACGTTCTTAGTTTTTGTATATTAAATCAATGTTGGATTTTTTGTTAGGTTGTTTTTTGTTTTGAACTCGATCTTAAGGTTTGAATTCCGGTCTACTATGTTTGATAAGAGTGTTTTTTGAGTAGGAGAAATTTTAGGTTTTGTATATATCAATGTTTCAAATTCAAGTACTTGTATTTTGGAGGGAAATTCATAATCATAACCATGTTTCTTTATTTTGGAGATTGAAAACTGTTCAGTCCTAAATAATGTCGATCCTTCATTCGAATTAAGACTTGCAGTGGAAGTACTTTGTGGTATGCCTTTTTGTTGCATATGACAATGAGTGATGCTCTTGCAACTAGACCAAATACATCATCAAAGCTTGTCATGGCAAGCTTAAAGTAACTTGTTTCTTTTTCCTTCAATTATACTGAGATATTCTTTCCCTTTCAATAACAATGTGTTTCTTTGTATTTTTCCATGTATTACGATATTTGGTGGGCTCTAAATCTAGGATAAAAAGGGGTGTTGGCATTGCTCGAGGCATTTTAATTTTGGTAACGAATGCATGAAATATGCAAATTGTACAAAAAAATTGATCTTAGATTTTGAAATCTAACATGTTTGAGTATTTTAACTATGAAACAAATTATTTTTTAAATCTTCTTTAGGATTTTTTTCATTTGGAAACAATCTTAGGCTTTGTAACTTACGTCGCTGTTAGATACTTTCTTAGGGTGTTGTAAATTTTGAAATCGATGTTAGGGTTTGAACCTTTGTATGCTCTGTTTGATTAGATGGTCTTTTGAGTAGAAAATGTTTCAGGTTTTGTACATATCATAGCAAAGAATGTCTATATTTGTATTTTTCAAGGTAATATAAAATCATAACCTTGTTTTGTTTATTTAGGATATTGGAAACTGGTCGGTCCCAGATAACTTTCATCCTTCATTTGTCCTAGGACTGGTAACGAGAGTACTTCGTGGTATGGTAGACTAGACGAAATAAAACAAAATGAGTGTTGAACAAAGTTTTTAGCTTTTTGAAGTTTGGCATGGTAAGCTTAAAGTAACTTGTTACTTTTTCTTTCAATTAAGATGAGAAATTATTATTCTTTCCATCACAATGTGTTTATTTGTACTTTTCCGAGAATCATGACACTTGGTGGGCTCGGCATCTAGGATAAAAATGGGTGTTGGTATTGCTCGAGACATTTTAGTTTTGGTCACGAATGCATGAAATATTTGAATTGTACAAAAAATCGATCATATGTTTTGAAATCTAATATGTTTCAGTATTTTAACTACGAAACAAATTATATTTTTAAATCTTCTTTAAGAGTTTTTCTTTGAAAACGATCCTAGATTTTGTAACTTATGTCGTTGTTAGATACTTTTTTAGGGTGTTGTAAACTTTGAAATAGATGTTAGGTGTTATCACTTTAGTCTACTATATTTCATTTGAGTGGAAAATATTTATGGTTTGTACATATCTATGCTAAAAATATGTAACTTGTATTTGGTAGGCAATGAAAAATCATAATCTTGTTTTCATTTTTTCGGAGATTAAAAATTGATCGGCCACAAATAATCTTGATCCTTCATTTGTCCTTGGACGAGTAACGAGAGTATTTTGTGGTACGCATTTTGTTCGTCATATAAAAATGAGTTACGTTCTTGCAACTAGACCAAATGCAGCATAATGAGTGTTAACTTCCATTGAGCAAAGTTGAATTCATGTTATTAAACTTTCTCATGGTAAGCTTAAAGTATCTTACTTCTTTCTCTTTCAATTAAGCTGAAATGTTCTTTTCTTTCAATCAAAATGTGTTTCTTTGTATTTTTTCTGAGTATCATGATACTTGTTAGGATGAGCATATGAGACAAAAATTAGTGTTGGAATTGGTCGTGGCAACTTACTTTTGGTCAGGAATGCATGAAATATGGGAGTTGCACATGAATTCAATCTTAGGTTTTGAAATCTAACATGGAAAGGTATAATAACTTTGAATTAAATGATATTTTAGATGTCTTTTAAGCATTTGTTTTGTTTGAAAACGTTCTTAGTTTTTGTATATTAAATCGATGTTGGATTTTTTGTTAGGGTGTTTATGTTTTTAACTCGATCTTAAGGTTTGAATTCCAGTCTACTATGTTTGATAAGAGTCTTTTTTGAGTAGGAAAAATTTTAGATTTTGTACATATCAATGTTTAAAATTCTAACACTTGTATTTTGGTGGGAAATTCATAATCATAACCATGTTTCTTTATTCTTCTTAAGACTGGCAACAAGAGTACTTCGTGGTATGCATTTTGGTTGCATATAACAATGAGTTATGCTCTTGCAACTAGACCAAATACAGCATAACGAGATTCGACTTCAATTGAGCAAAATTGAATTCATATCATCAAAGCTTGTCATGGTAAGCTTTAGGTAACTTGTTTCTTTTTCTTTCAATTAAACTGCGATATTCTTTCCCTTTAAATCACAAAATGTTTCTTTTTATTTTACCGTGTATTATGATCCTTGGTGGGCTCGACATCTAGGATAAAAACGGGTGTTAGCATTGCTCGAGGCATTTTACTTTTGGTTATGAAGGAATGAAATTTGTGAAATATCGAAAATTCGATCTTAGATTTTGAAATCTAACATTTTGAAACAAATTATTTTTTAAATCTTCTTTAGGATTTTTTTCATTTGGAAACAATCTTAGGCTTTGTAACTTACGTCTCTGTTAGATACTTTGTTAGGGTGTTGTAAATTTTGAAATCGATGTTAGGGTTTGAACCTTTGCATGCTCTGTTTGATTAGATGGTCTTTTGAGTAGAAAATGTTTCAGGTTTTGTACATATCATAGCAAAGAATGTCTATATTTGTATTTTTCAAGGTAATATAAAATCATAACCTTGTTTTGTTTATTTAGGATATTGGAAACTGGTCGGTCCCAGATAACTTCCATCCTTCATTTGTCCTAGGATTGGTAACGAGAGTACTTCGTGGTATGGTAAACTAGACGAAATAAAACAAAATGAGTGTTGAACAAAGTTGAATTTAGCTTTTTGAAGTTTGGCATGGTAAGCTTAAAGTAACTTGTTACTTTTTCTTTCAATTAAGATGAGAAGTAACTTTGTATGCTCTGTTTGATTTGACTTTCTTTTGAGTAGAAAATCTTTCAGGTTTTGTACGTATCATAGCAAAGAATGTCTATATTTGTATTTTGCCAGGTAATATAAAATCATAATCCTGTTTTGTTTATTTAGGAGATTGAAAATTCGTCGGTCCCAAATAACATTCATCCTTCATTTGTCCTAGGACTGGTAATGAGAGTACTTCGTGGTATGTGTTTTGTTAGTCATGTGAAAAATGAGTTGCGTTCGTGCAACTAGACCAAATGAAAAAAAATGGGTGTTGACTTCGATTGAGCAAAGTTGAATTCATGTTTTTAATGTTTGTCATGGTAAGCTTAATGTAACTTGTTTCTTTTTCTTTCAATTAAGCTAAGATGTTTTTTTTCTTACCATCACAATATGTTTATTTGTACTTTTCCGAGAATCATGACACTTGGTGGGCTCGGAATCTAGTATAAAAACGGGTGTTTGCATTGCTCGAGGTATTTTAGTTTTGGTCACGAATGCATGAAATATGTGAATTGTACAAAAAATCGATCTTAGGTTTGAAATCTAACATGTTTCAATATTCTAACTACGAAACAAATTATATTTTTAAATCTCCTTTAGTATTGTTTTCATTTGAAAATGATCTTAGGGTTTGTAACTTATGTTGTTGTTAGATACTTTGTTAGGGTGTTGTAAATTTTGAAATCAATGTTAGGGGTTATAACTTTGGTCTACTATATTTGATTTGAGTAGAAAAAAATTCTGGTTTGTACATATTTATGCTAAAAATGTGTCACTTGTATTTGGTAGGCAATGAAAAATCACAATCTTGTTTTCATTTTTTGGGAGATTAAAATCTGGTCGGTCCCAAATAATCTTGATCCTTCATTTGTCCTAGGACTGGTAACGAGAGTATTATGTGGTATGCATTTTGTTGGTCATATAAAAATGATTTGCGTTCTTGCAACTAGACCAAATGCAGCATAACGAGTGTTGACTTCCATTGAGAAAGGTTGAATTCATGTTATTAAAGTTTCTCATGGTAAGCTTAAAGAAGATTATTTTATTCTCTTTCAATTAAGGTGAAATGTTCTTTTCTTTCAATCAAAATGTGTTTCTTTGTATTTTTCCGTGTATCATGATACTTGCTAGGATGAGCATATAACACAAAAATCAGTGTTGGCATTAGTCGAGGCAACTTACTTTTGGTTACAAATGCATGAAATATGGGAGTTTCACATGAAATCAATCTTAGGTTTTCAAATTTAACATGTAAGGGTATTATAACTTTGAATTAAATGATATTTTTGAAGTCTTGTTAAGCATTTTTTCATTTGAAAACGTTCTTAGTTTTTGTATATTAAATCAATGTTGGATTTTTTGTTAGGGTGTCTTTTGTTTTGAACTCGATCTTAATGTTTGAATTTTGGTCTACTGTGTTTGATAAGAGTGTTTTTTTAGCAGGAAAAATTATAGGTTTTGTACACATCAATGTTTGAAATTCAAATACTTGTATTTTAGTGGGAAATTCATAATCATAACCATGTTTCTTTATTTTGGACATTGAAAACTGTTAAGTCCTAAATAACGTCGATCCTTCTTTCGTCGTAAGACTGGTAACGAGAGTACTTCGTGGTATGTATTTTGGTTGCATATGACAATGAGTTATGCTCTTGCAACTAGACCAAATACAACATAACGAGATTTGGCTTCCATTGAGTAAAGTTGGATTCATATCATCAAAGCTTGTCATGGTAAGCTTTAAGTTACTTGTTGCTTTTTATTTCATTTAAATTGAGATATTCTTTCCCTTTCAATCACAATGTGTTTCTTTGTATTGTTCTGTGTATTATGATACGTGGTGGGCTCGACATCTAGGATAAAAACGGGTGTTGGTATTGCTCGATGCATTTTAATTTTGGTCACGAAAGCATGAAATATGTGAATTGTACAAAAAGTCGATCTTAGGTTTTGAAATCAAACATGTTTGAGTATTTTAACTATGAAACAAATTATTTTTTTAAATCTTTTTTCGGATTTTTCACATTTGAAAACAATATTTGGTTTTGTAAATTGCGTCGCTGTTAGATACTTTGTTAGGGTGTTGTAAATTTTGAAATCGATGTTAGGGTTAGAACCTTTGTATACTCTGTTCGATTAGATGGTCTTTTGAGTAGAAAATCTTTCAGGTTTTGTACATATCATAGCAAAGAACGTCTATATTTGTATTTTTTTCAGGTAATATAAAATCATAATCCTGTTTTGTTTATTTAGGTTATTGAAAACATGTCAATCCCAAAGAACATCCATCTTTCTTTTGTCCTTGGACTGGTAAGGAGAGTACTTTGTGGTATGTGTTTTATTGGTCATGGGAAAATGAGTTGCGCTCATGCAACTAGACCAAATGAAACAAAATGAGTGTTGACTTCGATTGAGCAAAGTTGAATACATGTTATTAAAGTTTGTCATGGTAAGTTTAAAGTAACTTGTTTCTCTCTCTTTCAATTAAGCTGGGATGTTCTTTTTTTTTCCTATCATAGTGTGTTTATTTGTATTTTTCCATGAATCATGACACTTGGTAGGATGGGTATCTAGGACAAAAATAAGTGTTGGCATTGGTCGAGACATTTTACTTTTGATCACGAATGCATGAAATATGTGAGTTGTAAATTAGATCGATCTTATGTTTTGAAATCTAACATGTAAAGGTGGTAACTTTGGAATAATTGATATTTTGAAATCTTCTTTATGAGTTTTTCATCTTAACTTAAACTGATTTTGGATTCTTTGTTAGGTTGTTAAAATTTGAAATTGATCTTAGGGGTTACAACATTGGTTTACTATATTCGATTGGAGTAGAAAAAGATTCTGGTTTATACATATCTATGCTAAAAATGTCTAACTTGTATTTGTAGGCTATGTAGAATCATAATCTTGTTTTCAGTATTTGGGAGATTAAAAACTGGTTGGTCCCAAATAATCTCGATCCTTCATTTGTCCTAGGACTGGTAACGAGAGTATTTTGTGGTATGCTTTTTGTTGGTCATATAAAAATGAGTTACGTTCTTGCAACTAGACCAAATGAAGCATAACGAGTGTTGACTTCCATTGAGCAAAGTTGAATTCATGTTATTAAAGTTTGTCATGGTAAGATTAAAGTATCTTATTTCTTTCTCTTTCAATTAAGCTAAAATGTTCTTTCTTATTCAATCAAAATGTATTTCTTTCAATTTTTTCCGAGTATTATGATACTTCGTAAGATGGTATCTAGGACAAATACGAGTGTTGAAATTGGTAGAGGCATCTTACTTTTGGTCGCGAATGCATGGATATGTGAGTTGTACATGAAATCGATCTTAGGTTTTGAAATATAACATGTTAGGGTATTGTAACTATAAAATAATAATATTCTTGAAGTACTCCTTAGGACTTTTTTTCATTTTAAATCGTTATCAGGTTTTGTAACTTAAGTCAATGTTGGATTCTTTGTTAGGGTCTTGTATGTTTTGAACTCGATCTTAGAGTTTGAATGTTGCTCTACTGTGTTTTATTACAGTGTCTTTCGAGTAGAAATTTTTTTAGATTTTGTACATTTCTATAATCGTGTTTCTTTATTTGTAAGATTGAAAACTTTTCGGTCCTAAATGACGTCAGTTTTTCATTCGTCGTAGGACTTGTAACGAGAGTACTTCGTGGTTTTCATTTTGTTTACAAATGACAATAAGTTGTATAGTAACTTGTTTCGTTCTTTTTTTATTAAACTAAGATGTTCTTTCTCTTTCAATCAGAATGTGTTTCTTTGTATTTTTTTCGTGTATTATGATACTTGGTTGGCTGGGCATCTAGGACAAAAATGAGTGTTGGCATTGCTCAAGGCATCTTACTCTTGGTCAGGAATGCATGAAATATGTGAGCTGTACTAAAAATTGATCTTAGGTTTTGAAATCTAACATGTTTGGGTACTGTAAAAAATGCATGAAATATAGGAGTTGGTCGAGAAATCTGACAAAAATGAGTTTTTGAATTGGTCGAGAAATCTTACTTTTGATCACAAATGCATGAAATATGGGAGTTGTACATGAAATCAAATTTAGTTTTTGAAATATAACATGTTAGGGTATTGTAACTTTAAAATAAATGATATTTTTGAAGTTTTCTTTACGATTTTTTAATATTTTGAAACAAAATCTTAGATTTAGTAACATAAATCAATGTTGGATTCTTTGTTTGGGTGTTGTAAATTTTGAACTAGATGTTAGGGGTTTGAACATTAATCTACTGTGATGGATTTGAGTGTCTTTTGAGTAGAAAAGTTTTTAGGTTTTGTATATATCTATGCTAAGAATGTCGATATTTGTATTTTGGCTTGTAATGCAAAATCATGACCGTGTTCCTTTATTTTGGGGATTTACAACTCCTCGGTCCCAAATAATGTTGATCCTTAATTTGTCCTAGGATTGGTAATGAGAGTACTTCGCGGTACGCGTTTTGTTGGTCAAATGACAATGATTTGCCTTATTGCACCTAGACCAAATGCAGCAGAATGAGTATTGACTTCCATTGAGCAAATTTGAATTCATGTTATTTAGGCTTGTCTTAGTAAGTTTAAGTAACTTGTTTCTATCTTTTTCAATTAAGCTGAGATATTGTTTTTCTTTCAATCATAATGAGTTTCTCTGTATTTTTCCGAGTATCATGATACTTTGTAGGATGCATATCTAGGACAAAATGAGTGGTGGCATTAGACGAGGCATCTTAATTTTGGGTCACGAATGCATGAAATATGTGAGTTGTAAGTGAAATCGATCTTAGGTTGTGAAATATAATAAGTTAGGGTATTGAAACATTTTAATAATTGATATTATTAAAGTTTTCTTTAGGATTTTTTTCATTTGAAAATGATCTTTGGTTTTGTAACATAAATCGATATTGGATCTTTTGTTAGGGTGTTGTAAATTTGAAAATTGATCTTAAGGTCTGAATATTTGTATACTCTGTACAATATGATTGTGTTTTGGGTAAAGCAATTTCAGGTTTTGTACATATCTATGCTGAGAGTGTCTATCCGTGTATTTTGGCAGACAATGCAGAATCATAACCCCATTTTTGTTATTTCGGACATCCAAAATTGTTCAGTCCCACATAAGGTCGATCCTCCATTTGTCTTAGAACTAGTAACGAGAGTGCCTAGTGGTATGCGCTTGGTTGATCATGTGACAATGAGATGCATTCTTGCAACTAGGAAAATGTAGGTAAACGAGTGTTGCCTTTCTTTGAGCAAAGTTGAATTCATGATATCAAAACTGGTCATAAAAAGTTTTAAGTAACTTGTTTCTTTCTCTTTCAACTAACTTGAAATGTTCTTTCCCTTTCAATCACAATGTCTTTCTTTCAATTTTTCCGAGTATGATGATACTTGGTGGGCTTGACATCTAAGACAAAACTGAGTGTTGGTGTTGGTTGAGGCAACTTAGTTTTGTTTACGAATGCGGGAAACATGTGAGTTATATATGAAATCGATCTTAGCTTTTGAAATCTAAGATAATGTTAAGGTATTCTAACTTTGATATCAAACATATTGGTGAAGTCTGCTTTAGGATTTTGTATAAGGTTTAAACTTTCGTATAATCATTTTGATTTGAAATTTTTCTGAGTAGCAAGAAAATTAAGCTTTTAAACATATTTATGCTCATAGTGTTTATGTATTTTGGCAGACAATGTTGAATCATACCCCTATTTTTGTTATTTAGGACATTAAAAACCGTTTCACTCCAAAAAAACATTGATCCTTCCTTGGTCCAAGGACTCGTAAAAAAGTAGTTCGTGGTATGTGTTTTTGTTGGTCATGTGACAATGAGTTGCGTTCTTGGAACTATTGCAAATTTCAACTGAACGAGTGTTTAATTCCATTGAGCAAAGTTAAATTCATATTATCATAGGTGGTCATGGCAGGTTTAAAGTAACTTGTTTATTTCTCTTTCAATTAAGTTGAGATGTTCTTTCATTTTCAATCACAATTTGGTTTCTTTGAGTTTTTGAGTGTCATGATACTTGGTGGACTGGGCATCTAGAACAAAAATGAGTGTTAGTCAACCCAACCTACTTTTTTCACAAATGCAGGAAACATTTGAGTTATACATAAATTGATCTTAGATTTTGAATTCTAACATGTTACGGTATTGTAACATTGAAATCAGTGGTGCTTTTGAACTCTATAGAATTTTTTCCTTTGAAAATAATCTTAAGTTTTTAGATTTTTAGATTTTCAAACATAATCATAAATCGATCGTAGATTTTTAGATTTTGTACATTTCTATAATCGTGTTTCTTTATTTTGTAAGATTGAAAACTTTTCGGTCCTAAATGACGTCAATTTTTCATTCGTCGTAGGAATTGTAACGAGAGTACTTTGTGGTATGCATTTTGTTTGCAAATGAAAATGAGTTATGTTCTTGCAGCTACACTAAATACAACATAACGAGATTTGACTTCCATTGAGCAAAGTTGAATTCATATCATCAAAGCTTGTCATGGTATGTTTAAAGTAACTTGTTTCGTTCTTTTTCTATTAAACTAAGATGTTCTTTCTCTTTCAATCACAATGTGTTTCTTTGTATTTTTCGTGTATTATGATAATTGGTTGGCTGGACATCTAAGACAAAAATGAGTGTTGCCATTGCTCTAGGCATCTTACTCTTGGTCATGAATGCATGAAATATATTAGTTGTAAAAATCGATCTCATGTTTTTAAATCTAACATGTTTGGGTATTGTATCTTTGAAACAAATTATATTTTTAAGTCTTCTTAAGAATTTTTATTCTTTTGTAACTTATATCGTTTTTGGATTCTTTGTTAGGGTGTTGTAAATTTCGAAATCAATCTTAGGGTTTGAACCTTTGCATACTATGTTCTATTCGACTTTCTTTTTTGAGTAGAAAAAGTTTCAGGTTTTGTACATATCTATGCTAAGAAAGTTTATATTTGTATTTTTCCAAGCAATCTCGAATCATAATCTTGTTTTCGTTACTTGGGAAAGTAAAAACTGTTTTGTCTGAAAAAAAATTGATCCTTCATCTATCTTGGGAAAGGTAACGAGGGTACTTCGTGGTATACATTTTATTGGTCATATGACAATGAGTTGCGTTCTTGCAACTAGACCAAATCTAGCAAAACGAGTGTTGACTTCCATTGCGTTCGTATTTTTTTTAGTATTATGATACTTGGTAGGATGAGCATATATGACAAAATCGAGTGTTGGCATTGGTCTAGGCAACTTACTTTTGGTCACGAGTGCATGAAATATGGGAATTGCACATGAAATCAATCTTAGGTTTTGGAATCTAACATGTTAGAGTATTTCAACTTTAAATTAGGATTTGTAACTTAAATCGATTTTGTTAGTGTGTTGTAAATCTTGAAATCGATCTAAGGAGTTGAACTTTGGTATAATTTGTTTGATTTAAGTGTCTTTAGAGTAGCAAGAAATTTCAGGTTTTGCTTATATCTATGGTTCGATTGTCTATACTTGTATTTTGGCTGTGTGTGGTCAAGAGAATCTGTTCAGTCTGAGGAAAATACTACCCCGTGGTCGAGGACAATGCTGAATCATAACCCTGTTTTCATTAATTGTGACATTGGAAACTGTTCAGACCGAAAACATTAATCTTTCCTTGGTCATAGAACTGGTAACGACATTACTTTGTGGTATGCATTTTGTTGGTCATGTGACAAGGAGTTGCGTTCTTGCAACTATAACAAATGAATCTGAATGAGTGTTGACTTCCATTCAAAGGAGTTGAATTCATATTATCAAAGCTAGTCATGGAAAGTTCAAAGTAACTTGGTATACTCGTTTCAATTTGAGTGTCTTTAGAGTAGCATGAAATTTCAGCTTTTGCACTATTTATCTTGAGAGTGTGTATACTTGTATTTTGGCATGCAATGTTGAATCATAACCCCTTTTTCGTTATTTAAGACATCAAAAAAACTGTTCGGTCTGAAATAACATTGATCGTTCCTTGGTCCCAAAACTAGTAATGATAGTACTTTGTGGTATGCGTTTCGTTGGTCAGGTGACAATGAGTTGTGTTCTTGCAAGTAGAGAAAAAATGCAGTTGAACGAATGTTGACTTCCATTGACCAAAGTTGAATTCATGTTATCAAAGCTAGTCATTGTAGGTTTAAAGAAACTTGTTTCTTTCTCTTTTAATTAAGTTGAAATGTTATTTCTTTTCCAATCACAATGTGTTCTTGAATTTTTTCTGAGTGTTATGATACTTGGTGGGCTGGGCAACAGAGTAATCCTGGTAACTCAATACAATTTAATTTTTATGTATTGATTTTGAGATTCTCGTTATGGGATCGTCGATTTCGATGAACTAACTAACTGTTCCAAGTTCTAAGTTTTTAAGTTTAAAAATTTTTGAATGTTCTTGGTCTTCAAAATTTCTTGAGTGTTTTAGGTTCTTCTCTCCAAGTTTTACATGCTTTTCTTCTTCTTCATTTGGTTTCTTTTAGGATTCATTTTGGTTGGACTTGAGTTCTCGAGTGGAGTCCATATGTCCTTCATGGGGTATGCATGTCACTTTAAATGTTCCCGAGAGACTCTACGTGTAAGTTTTGGAGTACACATATCAATTTGTATGGAGTCTTAGTGGGATACATGTGTCGTCCTACATGCATATTTGAGTCCAACATGTGTCATTGTTTCATCTGTTATTGGGTTTGTCACTTTGTTAGATCTTGGGTTTTAGTGGATCCTATTTACTTGTTGGGTTTGATCAATAATTGACATGTCTCAATTCTACTCACACAATAATGAAAGTTTACTTGGAACAAAAGCTGTCTGGTTACTGGAGATTACTTCAGGGAGCACTACCGTAGACATTTTATATCTCAGTGATAACAGCAAGTTGGTAGAATTCCAACTTTTGAGAAGTTTACCCGAGGGGAATTCTTTAACTGCTGCAGTGACTTCTCTTTCAACTACCAGGCTGCCAGAAGTGGAAAATTCTACAGAATACTTGTTGAGGCCACAAGTTTTGTTTTTGGCATGGAGAAAAAAGCTTCTTTTATTACAGTACTGCAAAGCGCTGCAGCCTTATAGGAGCATTGATCCGGAGAGCAAGTCAAATCAAGAGAGCTAGTGATATCCTGGTGATAGAATATACTTGTGACTGAGGGAAAATAAGTGATTACAGACATCTTGCATTCTTTTAGGGGAGTTGACTCTAGCGTTATTGTCATGCTCCAGATAAAAAAATATGGTTCATATCTTTCCTAAGTAAGATCATTCCAACGTATCATTGCATGCTTGTGGATAGGTAGAAACACTTTTATTATTATTAGGTTGCCATACGCCACATGCACCATGTGAGAGTGATTTATGTTCAAATAAATTTATAAAACTTGACAGTTGCACAATAGAGTAAGGGATGTCGTACTCTTAGTCTACAATGGGAAACTATATACATAGCATATAAATGAGGTCAATAATTTTAAGGTTTTAGCAATAAGAAGTGAAATAAAATGACAAATGATGTTCATAATTGGAGCAGATTAGTTATCATTACTACAAAAGCAGAGATGATATAAACCTTGTAGTACCACTCAGCGTGTTACAGATTGGTTAAATATTTACCAAGTACTCCAGAAACTAGGGCTATTTGAGAGTTCTACATTTTAGATTTTTAGTGGTATAGAGTTAAGTAGAACCAAAACCTAAATCAATAACGAACTGTCACTCAGAAAACACATGACTGCTAAAGTTTCAGATGTACCACTTTAACTGCTACTCCATTCTTGAAGAAGATAGGCGGCTTTTGTACGAACCTGTTAATATTGATCACAGAACCAAAATCATTCTGTCAGAAGGAACCGGGATTTAAAGATGTAGATCGAAGTTAAAAAGAAAACATAAAAGACTTCTGATTCCATTTGCTTTTCTACCCACTTTTAATGCATAAGACCGAAGATCGGCGCTGGTGATCTGACAAGAACAGTTTCTGAGAAACACAGCCCACATGTCTCTCAGTACCGGTTTTTCGTGTAACAAATTAGTGGAGAACAGCCATTGCTCTGCCAAAACCACGAGTATGTATGCTTTGAAAAGATTGCAGCTTTTATCCTTCACATTGATAGACATCAGCGAGCTCAAAAGATTTTCGTCGCTGTCCTGTCAATATAAAATTAATACTAGAGGATATATAAATGACAATTTCTACAATTTAAAATTTTTGATGGTATTATTGTGTAAACTGGTTCATGGTTACCTTATTATGATCAAGTAAAACAACAAGCATTTGATTTGATATGGAACTTTTCAAATGCTTGCTTCGAGCATCCAGACCTGATACAGATTCCACTACCCTCAAATAATTCATGTCCTGGGGTACTCTGCGGTATATATCAAACCAGATAGAAAACTGTGAATGTTAATTAACAGATAAGAAAAACGGTCAGAGATGCTACAAGAAACTACGGTGTGGAACCTGGAAGCAAGAGAGATTGCTATTTTCCTGCAGCTTGAAACCCATTCATCCTCTTTGAAGGATCCAATAACATATGATAAGGACTCTTGTAAAAGTAGTGAAAGACCTACAAGACTGCGATCTAAGAGCAGAAATACAAGGATTTCTGCTATCTGTTCAACTTGTGAAGTAGAAAAAATAGGATTTTTACACCTGAATTTATGATAACAGAAAAGTCAAGAGTTATTAAAATGTATGATTTAGGGTCTAGTAACTTCTTTGGATCAACTAGTAAGTGCTGCCACAGTTAAATACATAAAATGCAACAAAAGGATTACTGAACTAATGCTGCAAAGGCAGCAGAATGAAGGACTTTTATAATATTCAAACGAGAGTTTTGTGCCACAAACCTACAGCAAGCTGTGACAACTTGGAGCCAAGCTCTGATATTCTGAGGAGGCCCTTGAAACTCGGAATCTTCAAGTCAAAAGATAGTAAACTTCATTAACATTTATAAAACTCACATTAAAAAAATCATCAATACAAGAACTGGGAGTAACAGGAAACCACCCGCTTCAGCTAGTTCAACACCTTCTGACAGGTTAATTCTGAACCCATATGAATCAAGAGCTTCTTTCAATTCCTGATAGTTAGGAAGCCAGAAAATTTCAACAGGAGCTCCATTAACCTGATTAAAGCCCATCGTTTTTTAATTTGAGGAGCCACCTTCAGTCAAATGAAAATCACAAGCCAGGGAAGCTCCAGAGAAAGTGAGAGTACACATACGTACCTCGTCTTGTGATAAGAGGATAGAACACCAGAAATGACAAGCAGATGATCTTAGATCTTCTTTTGATGAATACAACACTGAAAGTCCCAGAAATAAAAACCACAAGGTAAGCCAAATTCTGTGGAATAAAGAACCTTAAAAAAGAGCTAGACACGCACATATGTTAAGCGTCCATTTGCATATGACATTTTCCACACGTGCACATGTCAAGACCAGTCCTGTGAGCCAGCCATTAACCAGCAATCTTTCAAGAAAAATTGTTCCTGGATTGTTCAGTGAATATTATCACTATAAGACGAAGAGACTTGGATCTTCTCAAGGAAAACAAATATCAACGAACACAATCAAGTCACACAAAACCAACCTTCATCTACGCTAAGACCCACCACCGAATTTAAATGCTTATGCATAAACTCTTTCAACAAGTAGCAGCTATCGAAATCAACAAGTAGTGGGGGTGTTGGAATTTTCTGTATATAATCATCATAAAGAAAAATCAGTATAACTATCACACACTCTGAAACAACATTCAACATGGAAATGAATCAGCCTAACCTGATCTCCAAACATGCATAATCCCCACTCTCTATTATCGTCTAGGCCAGCTATCTCATTCACCTAAAAAATGTAATAGCCCAGTAATTGCCAAACAATGGACACTAAAATCTAAGATCATAAACTTAAAAAGAGATGCTTTTTACTCATGCCTGATTCTGACAGTCCTCAACACATTTAGAAAGCAAAGCTACTCGGCCATGTGCATCGTCATATGAATGGTTAACATTGGAGACATTCCGTTTCTTGTTTGCCTTATCTATTATCTTGCTCTTCTCTTTGTAAAAATCAGAGAGAAGATCGTCCAAACCAATAACTTTTTCCCTGTTTGTTTGTCACAAAGAAAAAATTTAAGCTTTGCAGAACAAGAGAGAGATAGGAGTTAGAAGCCTCAAACTTCAGATTGGCATAAGAAAATAGGGAGGTGTCAGATGATTTTCCATTATCCCTAAAAAGAAAGCTAGAACCGTAATAAAACTGCTAGTCTACAAAATTAATCGAATTTCCCTGAGTTGAAAACAATTCAGCGAAATCAGGCTACACAATTCGGAAAATGGGCTGAAGAAAGAGAAATCAGCAACCAGAATGTTGCCATAGACAAAAGGATTGACCTTTTCTCAATCGGCACTGAGGGGTTGACCAGGGGATCTTCGTTCTCGAAATCAAGAGGACCATCCAATTCCATCTTTAATTCGGTCTCACTCTAATTCTATCTCTGAAACTTGGGTTTATTAAATCTTCTTTCCTCCGAGCAAACCCTGAAACTCTTACAGCTATGGGAATCGCGAACAATAAAGTGTTTAAAGGAGACGGCACTTTAGTTTCTAAGACAACTTATTAGCCCACCATTACGAAGTTCTTTAACTTATTTTATTATTAAAAATTTTAAAAACATTTTTTTGTAAACAACATATTATATTAGATCATAATTGACTGGTCTAATAGTTAAATTTTTTCATGATGTAGATAGGAAGACTCAATCCCAGTCTATGCAAATGTACTACCCTTAAATGGATTTATCTATTGCCACTAGGCTAGATGCCATTTTGCAAAAAATTTAAAAACTTTTAAGAAATTCAATGAAATTTTTTTATTAATAAATTTTTTAATTGATTTTTTAACTTATTTTATTATTAATAAAATAAAAAAGTAACCAAAGTATTTAATTTGGTGAGTTCTCAAAAGAGTTCTCAACATTTTAAAATATTAAAAAATAAAAAAATAAAAAAAAACTAATTGAGGATTTTATATGAAATATTTAAGAACCTCTAACATAGAATATTTTTCATTTTTTAAATGGTTCAAATTTAATTAAAAATATTAAATTTTAAATTTTTATTAAAATATTATTAAAATAATGTTTAAAAACTCATTTCTCTCTTCTCTATGGAAGAAAATGCTCTAAGTTCAATCCCTTACCATTTTTAGTCTAAATCACTAAGTCTCTGGCCATTAAAAAATATATACATAATGAAAATTTAAGAGTTAGTGCCATTCATGGCTCATGGTTTTGAGTTAGTGCCGTTGGTGGCTCCTGTTTGTTAAGCATTGTGTAATTGGATTTTAACCTTTTTTGTTCTTATCTTATTTGTTTCTCGGTGTGCTCTCTCTCAATATTTGGAAAAGAAATAAATTTGTTGTGAAGAGATTTAGAATAAACAACCAAGTTAAAACCAAAAACTGAAAATAGATAAAACTATAGTGACATGGATACGAAAACTAACAATCTCAAATAGTTGAACAAGCCTTCCGCAAAGCAAATACAGCTTACATGAAATGAAAGACAAAACATTTTATAATGATTGGGTGAACCTCACAAATGATAATCTAAACTTGAGGACCGACAAAAATTAAATGTCACATCTCCCAACAATAACGTAGTTGACGAATGACCGGTTGACGAGCACGAACGATTATATGGCGTCTCTAGAGAAACCTTTAACTAGACTAGCCCTACACCACACTAATATCTTTGTTTTCCAGTAGAAGAGTTTAAGTGTGCTTGCAAATCTATGGATGATGTCCGCCAGGTCCACGACATAAGATTTCTTTGTCTTCTTGTACCTAACAAATTACATGAAAATGATCATATGTTCCCACCGCAGTAAGTATCATTTTGTCTTTAATTACATAGATTTATTAAGAGTTGATTAGTAAGGCTTTTTGTAGAGCCTATTGTTTTTAAAAAAAAAACCAATCATGTTTTATTAATTAAGCATTAAAGATCACAAAAATATTGTTTTACCTTTGTTATTAATATGACTAATATTTTATAATGTATGATTTTGTAATTGGAATACTAAATGCTCACTACTATTCTAATCACACATCATGAACTAGTTTACTTTCTCTTTCATGTTTATGCCACTTTATCATAAGGTGTTTGCTCATTAATGTTACATGTCTATGCAAGTTATCCATTTGATGAATTACGAATGGCATGTGTCGAAAACGGATCTACCACAAAGAATTTTATATCATAGTCAAATGATTAAGTACAAAAGATATGTAGAAAATTAGTGTAGTGAGATAGTAAATTGTGAGAGTTTTAGTACAATGAGGTTTTTATATGGGCTGAGATTGATGTATGTTGGACTAATGGTGGGGTGAAACTCACTTCCAACAATTGTCCCCTTCAGTTCATCGAAGGATAATTATGCACGTGTTTAACTTATAGATTGGCACAAATGGCCCAAGATGTATGCACGTGTTTAACTTATAGATTGACACAAATCTTTGAGCTCGATTGTGTCGCTCGACGTTAAGAATATGTGAGCTGGGGACTCAGCTTAGTGACCTAAGAATGTTTGACAATGAATATTCAGTAGTGAAAGGTTATCAAGAGTTTTTGCGCCTCTTGCATCTCAGGGAGCATTTGATGGAGTGAAGGCAAATAGTAAACCGCAACAAAAGAAAATGTACAACTCATTCTACGTATAAAATGACACGTAAAACCATGAGTAGGACATTAAGATTGGTAGACCTTGAACCATTCCTAAGCGTCAAAAAAAGACTCATAATTCGTTTGCATAAACCCATAATTCGAACCAAGAAGAGTGCATCCACTCAACCTGGTGAGATCGAGTTTAAAGGTCAAGTTATGAAAATAGTACAACATAAACAAAACTTAACCAGGCGGTGGTCGGTCTTACCAAGGTATCCCACATATTTATTCTGGAAAACTTCATTTATTCTGGTGTGGCTGACAACTTGGCAAATACACATCTACATGAATAACCCCTCTGGTAAATTTTGTTGATTTAGTAATAGGACCCACAGATAATGTTGAAAATAATATATAATAAAATTTGAAAGAAAGAAAAACATGTTCATCATTTTTTTACCATCTCACGAAGATAAAAATATTATATTAATTATTATATTAATTAAATCAAAATAAAACTTTGAAACTCATGTAATATTATAAAGTTTTGGTATGTTCCTATTACTTGTGTGGATAAGGCCTATATTATATAATATAATTCTTCCAATAAACTTTAGCCCAATCTTTTTAAAAAATCTCGTTCAAAGGGATTATGTAGTAATAAGATCCACTAAGCCCTATTTGGCGACTCCAAGATGGAAGTTTAGTCAAAGCTACGAGAAAAATTGAGCTTAGTGGTCGACTTAACCTAAAACACACCAAAAACAGAGCAAACAATTTAGTAGAAAAATAAACACCCACATGGCAACATCACCAAATTGATAACAAAATAGTTCTAGTTCTTGCTATTTAATTCCTCATATATTAAGGCATTACTCGACATAAGGTTATTGAACCAAATGGGTGGTTGATAACACTCAAAATCATAAAGAATCTATCTAATCCAAGCCAACTCAATATGATTGTTGAACAAAATCATAACAAAAACAAAAGATAAAGAAACACAACAATATACTAGAAACAGAGGTGTGAGAAATTTGATTAAGCAATAAGCTATAAAGGGGGTTTTGAGGAGTATGATCATTGATCAAGGCTTAGGTAAATACTCTAGACTTGCTTAACAACCTAATTAGATTACCTCTGGGCAATAGATTCAAGACAATCAAACTCACTCTCATGACAAATGAACTCAACTAAGAATACAATCTGAACTAACTCTTATTAGTGATCCACAAGCAAGCCGGCATGAAGAAACAACCTATTATAGCCAATAAGCACCCTAAATATTCAATCTCTTGAGCTATGAATTCAAATCTCATATAAAGGTTCAGTCAGACATTTTGCCAAGCACTTGGTAGTTGGAAAAAGTGAAGAGATCTAAACGAAAAAAACATTAGAAAGCAATAAATCTCTAGACCTACATTGATGCATCCCATTTCCTCAAGAACCATGGATCTACTCCATTTTCATCATCAAATTCATAATTCTAGAAAGTGAAATGTTTAACATCATGAAAGATAAGAAATAGATGAACAAGATAATCTAAAAATAAATTGCATAAACTTAAGCATCCATCATATATCTAAAGATCAAAATCTCGATACAAGAGAGAAAAGAGAGAAATTGTTTTAGTCTTATTGCCAAAACAAAAATAAAAATGTGGATTAGGGTTTCTTTGGGTTAAGAGAGGTATTTATACCCTTGTTAGTAGAGTGGAAGGGTCGAGTGAGATTTTACAACTTGTATATATTCGGTTTCAAATCAGATAGGTGACACTTGACCTCATGTTGGTCGAGTGTACCAAAAAGTCTTCAAAAACAACATTTGGTGCTTCTAATCGACGTTTCAGCTCATTTGGGTGGAACTCGACCAGTGGTGGGTCGAGTTGGGGTAGAGTTACAAAAAAATGCGTCCAGTTATGCTCTAAAGTTGTGTCATGTCCTTAAATCCCATCTATGATAGTGCTCACGTCCAGAATGCTCCAAAGTACCTAAAAATCACTCTGAATGGAAGATGTATGCAATGCGAGTGCAAATTTTGCAAATAAGTATAAAAGGACTCTAAAATGATGCAAATTATATGGATATGCATGAAAAATGAACTAAATGAGACCCTACCAAATAACTTAAATCCATGCATACCAATAGACGTACTATTCAATATAGAGATATTGTATCCTGACTAGTATAACATGAGTAAATAAATGTTACCTTCTGATTGGGAATCAGGTCTGTCACAAAAGTTTGTATGGCAGCCATCTCATGAGTAATGTTATTTATTTCGAAAGGACCACCGACCAATGCTTCAGATGTTACCTACAAAAAATTAGTTAGCTAGACAGTATATATTTGTGTATTATATAGAATTATTAATTCATATATATCTTAAATTATAACGATTCAATTACTATATCCCTACGGCAAAAGACGCATCAACTGCAGCAGTGTTGACGGAATTAGCTACAGCAATAGAAGATGATTCTTCCACTACCTTTATAGGAAACTCAATTATATACGTAGAATGAATTGTACATTTGACGGTATAATCAATTGTTAGAATTACTATATATTCGTTACAAAAAAGTACAAAACAAAACAATTCCTGGTATAAAGAAGTGAAGTAAACATGAAGCGTTTGTTCATCGACCAGTAATAGTAACAAATGAATCCTTAAAGGTGTATACAGGCAATTACGAGATCAAAGATTATAAGACATAAAAATTATACGTTTAATGCAATAGTAAATATGAATATTATACAACTCATTATCTCTACTAAGTATAATATACCTGAGGATCCTCAATTATTGTATTAGGTTCATTTCCTTTTGTTTGCCCTTCATTAGTTGTGGCATTGGGAGTTGCCTGATTAACAATAAGAATGTCCAATAATTTAGTAAAATAATATATAAACTCACATAGCATATAAATTGAATGTAATATCCATGGGTAGTACCGCAATAGTTGCCATTGATTCAACATCTTCAGTTAAGGTGTCCTTGGCGGAAATATCAATTATGGCATTATCATCTCCTATGGACGCATCCTATAAATGAAATAAATGAGATACTATACCTAAACTTTTCATAATATCGTATACTTATAGGCTACCATATACTAAGTGGTATTAAAGAACAAAGTTTTTTATTATTACAGGAAATCATCAAGCTTACCTCATTCCCAACATTGTCTTCTTCATTGCCAATGAGGGTGGAGTCGGGATCATCCTGAGATAATACAGAGAAAGGTCGGAAGATATATGAAAACAGAATAACTACAACACATATAATGTATAACAAGCTCATATGGTATCGAATGTCTATAAATTATACGATATTTCATATTATCAATAATTATTCTTGGTAGCCTCCAGATGAACCAATTTGATAAAATCTTATGCGAGAAGAGTCCCCTACATACTCCACGCCTTCTTCTCTATATTGGATTGTCTTTGATGTTTTACTTGAGACTCTTGGAGCTCATAAGTGATCGAACTCATAAAAAATATGATATGTGGTCTTGACCTCATCGTCTTCCTCCTCGTCTATGAACATGAGTTCTTCCGCAAATGCATCACTCTCACTTAGATGAGATTTTATGATAGCCTACAGACAGAGAGTATAATAGTAAGCTTATGCTAGCTAATTTGGTAATAATATAACATATACTAACTTATCGATATAATATCAAAAAAAGACATTTTAGATTCAATATAGTTACTGCATATGCTAATACATGTCCTTTCCTGTCTTCTCGACATTTACAATCGAAGTGTGTTGCAAGACTGCCTCGATAACATCCAACATCGGAACCTCATCCTAATGAGTCTCATCAATTCCCAGAGTAAGACCAATAACAGATAAATTGCATCATACGGTAACTAGCACTAGAGAGTGGGTAAAACCTTGAATAGTCGTGGTCTCTTGTACTAGGTTAGTGGGAGTACATGATATACCACTTCTTATAGTCTTCAAGAAAGATTCACGGCCCCATGGGTACGCAAGGAACGCATCAATATCAGTGAGCATTTCAACATATTCCTTAGTAATTACAATTTTTACAAACGACGGACATACAACTCCATCCACCACGATTAGAAGCACTAAGCTCAATCTTGTTAATCTGTCATTGCCCTTTTTCCCGAGGAGAAGCATATCATTTATATGGTCCGTGTTTAATTTATCCATCTTCCCAAACAAAGATTTCCATATCTCATTACAAGTTCGAATCAATTTGCCTTTACTATATGACTTTGTTGCGGTTTATGTGTCACAATGTAAAGATATGTTATGCCAAATATACAACTCATTCACCTATATAATTGAGTTTCGTATAAAGATGATGGAAGAATCATCTTCTATTATTGCAGCTGGTTCCGTCAACATTGTTGCAGTTGATGCGTCTTCTGCCCCAGGGGTATAGTTATTGAATCGTTATAATTTAAGATATATATATATATATATATATTGTATATATGAATTAGTAATTCTATGTAATACATAAATGTATATTGTCTAGCTAACTGATTTTTTGTAGGTTACGCCTGAAGCATCAGTTGGTGGTCCTTCCACAATAAATAATATTACTGTTGAGGCGGATGTCATACAACCTTCTGCGACATACATGATTCCATTCCAGAAGGTAATATTTAGTTACTCATGTTATACTAGTCAGGATATATTATCTCTATATTGAATAGTATGGCTATTAATATGTATAGATTTCAGTTCATTTTTCATACATATTCATATGGTTTGCATTATTTTAGTTTTTTTTAGACTTATTTGCGCACTTCTCACTCATGCATTTTGCATTTATAGTAATGGGTATTTTTGGAGTATTTTGGAGCATTCTTGACGTGAGCACTATCATGGATTGGATTTGAGGATGAGACACAACTTTGGAGCATAATTGGACGTTTTTTCCTAACCCCACAACTCGAACCTACCACTGGTCGAGTTCCTCTCCCCCCTCCCCCCCCCCCCCCCCAAATGAGTTGAACGTCGATTCAAAACACTAGACACTAGAAGCTGTTTTGAAGATTTTTGGGTACACTCAACCACCAAACTTGACCAACATAAGGTTGAATGTCACATATCTACGCTAAAACCAATGAATACAAGTTGAATAACCTCACTCGACCAACAAGTGGTTGAGTGGACTATTTCCAGAAATTTAACAAATTTATCGTTGACTTTTTTAGTAAGGTTTTCCAAGAAGGGTATAAATATTCCTCTTAACCCAAAGAAACCCTATCCACATTTTCATTTTTCTTTTGGCAAAAAGACTAAGAAATTTTCTCTTTTTTTCTCTCTTGTATTCAGATTTTGATCTTTAGATCAATGCTGGATGCTTTAGTTTATGCAATTTCTTTCTAGATAATCTTGTTCATCTCCTTCTTATCTTTATTATGATGTTAAGGTTTTCACTTTCTGGGTTTATGAATTTAATGATGAAAATTGAGTAGATCCATTAGGATTCGTGACGAAATGAGATAAATCAATGTAAATCTAGGGATTTCTTGCTTGCTAAAGGTTGTTATAGCTGAGATCTCTTCATTTTAGCTATTATTTATGCTTATTTCATATTGTCCATTTTTAATATGATCTTAGGCATTAGTCCACCTACCAGTGTTCAACAAAATGCTTGACTGAACCTTTTTTCAGATATGCATTCCTAGTTCAAGATATTGAATCTTTTGGGTACGTATTGGCTACAATAAGTTGTTTCTTCATGCCAGCTTGCATGTGAATCGCTAATGAGAGTTAGGTCATATTGCATTCTTTGTTGTGTTCATTTGTCATGAGAGTGACTTTGATTTTCTTGAATCTATTGCCAAAAGATAAGCTAATTAGGTTGCTAAGCAACTTTAGATTTTGTAGCTAAACATTAATTAATGATCATACTCCTCAAAACCCCTTTTATAGTACATTGCTTGATCAAATTTCTCATACTTTTTTTTTAGTCTATTGCTCTACTTCGTTCTAATTTTGTGACAACAATCATATTGATTTGGCTTGGATTAGATAGATTCTCTATGATTATGAGTGTTATGAGCCACCCATTTGGTTCACTGACCTTTTGTGCTACATCGATAAATTCTTTAGTACATTAGGAATTGAATAGCCAGAACTAGAAAAATTGTTATCAATTTGGCGTTGTTTGCAATTGGTTGTTTATCTTGCTACATTCAGAATTTTAAATCTCGTGAGACCAAGTTATGGTTTTTTTTGCAACATGTGCTACTAACTCGTTTGCTCTGTCTTTGGTGTGTTTCAGGTCTTCTGCTGCAAAGTTTTAACAACTCGACCTCTAAACTTGATATCACCAGGTCGAATGCACTCTATTTGGTTCGAATTCAGGGTATATGCAGACAAGATCCATAAGCAATCTAAATTTGATCTGGTATCTCGACATCGTTTATCAACTACCACAGATATTGAGAGAATAACGGGGAAAAATCAAGGTTGATCATCAGGATTCGGTTGGATGGAGAACTAACAAGCATAAGACGTTCTAGTTGCACATGTGCAAGGGCCTCATGTATGAAGGCCTAGATACATTGGAGCTGGTGATGCTCCTAGTATTCACACTCAAAGGCATGATATTGTTCCACCAGCCATATAAAACAATAACTTTGAGATCAAGAGTGGTCTTATCTCCATGGTCCAAAGCAACAAGTTCCATGGACTACATATGGAAGACCCTCTTGACCATCTCGATGAGTTTGAAAGGCTTTGCAGCCTCATTAAGATGAACAAGGTTACTGAAGATGCATTTAAGTTGAGGTTGTTCTGATTTTCTCTTGGTGATAAGACACATCAATGGGAGAAGCATTTTCCTCAATGGGAGAAGCATTTGCCTCAAGGTTCTCTTGCTAAATCATAAATCGATTAACTTTGTAAGTGGGGAAGGACAAGTTCAGGATGGGGAGGAAGATTAGGTTAAGGAGGTTAGATTTGTGCAAAATCAAGGAGGTTACAAAGGGTCCATAACTAGAAGAAAGACCTCAACCTTTCTTATAAGAATAACTATGTTGCTAACCCTCTAGACCAAATCTACCCACCTTAGCCCCAACCGGTTCAGACAAAGGCCTATGAATACTACTTGAGATAAAATCGAGCCTTAGGATATGACACACCTAAAGAACTCTATTGAATTCAGATATGACTCACTGAATTCGAATTATATGGATATGACTCACTATAGAAGTTCAAAAGAGATATAAAAAACCTTTAAGAAATTTTTGATTAATCGAAGTTGGCTGACTTCTTACAAAGGAAGCAAAAGACTTTAAATAGAAAACTAAGGCCACAAAATTAGGCTAGGGTTTCTATAAAATTGGCCTAAAATATTAGCTAATCGCCTCTTGATTGTGTAGTCCAAAAGTCTCATAAAAAACCTTGTGAGAAAACTCATTGGAACAAAACTCACTAAGCGAAAAAGAGTGTTGTTTGTACTTCACACCCATTAACTAATCTTCTTAAATACTCAAGGCAAGCATTAAGGAATGTTGCTCCAAAGGTTCATCGTGAGCTTAGATGTGAGTGAGTAGTCCTCCAATAGCTTGGTTGAATAGCTTCATTCTGGCTCGAGTTATTGGACCACTTGGAATCGTCAATACTTCATCACCTATAACTTCTTCCTTATCTGAATCTTCACTTGAATTGTTGTTATCTTTTGTTTGATGAGATTATTGACTGTCCATGACCACATCACAAGTCATAATGATTATATTGAAGACAACTCTAAACCAACCTGCCAAATCTGCAACAAGTATGGTCATTCAGCTCACAAGTGCTTTAAGCGCTTCAATCAGAACTTTAATGTTGAAAAAGGAGCTGAAGCTTTAGATGTTGTGAGGATCAGTGACAACTCTCAAAACAATGGAAATGAATGGTATCCTGACAAAGGGGCTACTCATCATGTCACTAGTTCTTCTCAAAACCAGAAAAATGTGCAAACATATGATGGTTCCGAGTCTGTAAGTGGGAAATGGTGAATTCCTTCCGATCACTCATGTTGGATCCATTGCTCTTCCCACTCTGTCAGGTACATTACCTCTTAATGATGTGTTAGTATGTCCTGAAATTGCAAAATCATTGTTATCAGTCTCAAAGCTCACAAATGATTTTCCTTGCATGATTGCATTTGACTCTCTTTCAGAATATCGAACTTCAAGAGTGTTGGAAAGGATACACAGTGATGTTTGGGGTTCAGCTCCTATAATATCAGCTCAGGGGTTCAGATTTGATGTTATATTTATCAACAATTCCTCATTTATCAACAATTACTCAAGATACACTTGGTTTTATCCTATTAAATTAGAGTCTGATGTCAGCTCTGTCACCAAAATCTTCGGCAATTGGTTGAGACTTAATACAATAAAAAAAATAGTATCTTTCAAAGTGATGGTGGCGGTGAGTATGTAAACAAAAACCTCACCACTCACACTTTGAACAATGTGGAATCAAACACTACTTATCTTGTCCCTATACGCCTCAGCAGAATGGTCTTGCTGAGAGGAAGCATCGACACTTGATTGAACTTGGTCTCTCAATGATGTATCAAAGTCATCTTCCTCAGCAACTGTGGGTGGAATCCTTATACACTGCAAATTTTCTAATTAACTTGATACCTACCTATGTTCATAACAAGCTTACAAACCCTTTTGAAATGCTAAATGGCAAAGCTCCACAATACTCTTCTTTGCGTGTTATGGGATGCGCATGTTATCCATATCTCAGACCATATGTTGAGAATAAATTTGACGCCAAATCTTTGTTGTATGTGTTTGTGGGATACAATGAAAGATACAAAGGATATATATGTTATCATCCTCTTACAGGTCGTGTATGCATCACAAGACATGCTATGTTTGATGAAGGGAAAATTTTCTTATGCAGATAGATACAATGCATTCACTACTCCTGCTACAACTCCTCTTTGTGCTGCCTGGAAATCTGGACATTCAACATGCTCCAGTTCATCACCATCTGCTTCTTTTCAATCTTATGAAGAGACTATTCAAGTCCAAAATCATGTCAACTCTGACATACAAAAGGACCAATACTCCTCTTGCAATTCCTGAAATTCATGTTCAGCCTAAATCATTGCCAGCAACCAACTTACAGGCTGAAGAAGCGTCTGCAGCTGATAACAATTGTGTCAATTCCTGAAGTTCTAGAGTGTCATCATCAGCATGAGCCCTCTAAAGCACATGAACTTCTTACAAGAGGAAACACTTGCGGCTGTTGACAATGTTCATACTCATGTACACGAACACATCAACTCCACAAATTCTCATCAAATGATAACAAGAAGAAAATCAGGTATCAGTAAGCCTAATCCTTGTTACCTTCTACTCACTGTAAAAGGGATGGCCATTGAACCAAAGTCTATAGTGGGAGCTTTAAAAACATCATGGATGGTATGAAGCAATGAAAGAAGAAGTGGATACTTTTCATGAAACACACACTTGGGATTTGAGTTCCAGCTCCTCACAATGCAAACATATTAGGGTGCAAATGGGTTTTTCGAGTTAAGTTGCAGTCTGATGGATCCTTAGACAAGCTAAGAGCTAGATTGGTTGTAAAAGGCAACGAACAAGAAAAGGGAATAGATTTTCTTGACACATTCAGTCATGTGGTAAGAACATATACAATAAGGATAGTGTTGCATCAGCTGTTACAAAAAATTGGGAAATCAAGCAACTTGATGTAAACAATGGCTTTTCTCCATGGAAATCTTCAAGAAACAGACTACATGAAACAACTGCCTGGTTTTGAAGATCACATCCATCCAGATTATGTATGCAAACTCAACAAAGCCATATATGGCTTCAAACAAGCCCCACGAGCCTGGTTTGACAAATTTTCATCTTATCTCATCAATTTAGGTTTGTTTGCACTACTGCTGATCCATCACTCTTTGTCTACGAACATGATCAAAGTATCATGATGCTTTTTGTTGTATGTAGATGACATGTTACTGACATGTAATGATCAAAACCTGATAACCAAGCTTGTGCAAACTCTCAGTGTCCAATTCAGAATGAAAGATATGGGTCTATTGCACTACTTTCTTGGAATTCAAGCTCTCTCTACTCATGAGGGATTGTTCTTAAATTAAAAAAAAATATGCAATGGATCTTCTTGAAACTGCTGGTATGTTTGATTGTTCTCCAATATCTACACCACTACCTCTAAAACTCAATACTTTGCCTCACCAAGATGCAGATTTTGGTGTATACAACATATTATAGAAGTTTAGCAGGGAAGTTGCAGTCCTTAGCTCTCACAAGACATGATATACAATTCTCTGTTAACTATATTTTTCCTAAAGATGCACAAGCCATCACACTCCGATATCAACACTCTTAACAAAATATTGAGGTATGTCAAAAGGTACAACTCAAATGGGTCTTCTCCTTTCTCCTAATACAAATTCCACTCTCACTACATACACAGAAAGTGATTGGGCAGGTTGCAAGGATACAAGGCGCTCAACAGGAGGTTTTTGTACCTTCCTTGGCACAAATATAATCTCCTGGTCTGTAAAACGACAACCTACAGTGGCTCGATCATCCACTGAAGCAGAATATAGAGCTCTTTCTAACACTACTGCAAGAGCTCACTTGGATTTCCAATCTCCTTCACTCATTGGGGTACTTCTCTACAAAAATCTGCAGAAGTTTACTGTGATAACTTGTGTGCAGTTCACCTTGCAGCAAAATCATGTTCTTCCACACCAGAACAAAAACATTTTGCAACACACTTTCATTATGCAAGGGAGCTTGTGGCATTAGGGAAATTGGTCATCCAACATGTTCCAGCTGAGCTACAACTAGCAGACGTATTCATCAAATATTTGCCTCGCGCCACAGTTTTGAACATCTATGTGACTCGAGTTTGCGAGAGGGTAGTATATCCCCTGATTTCAAATCCACTACAGCCCATAAATTCAAGAAAATGAAGCCCACCAAAGAAGCTTCACATGTGAAGTCTTTGCAGTTAACACTAAAGAAGAAGTGTGCACAGACCATTGACATCAAAGGCTGACTCTTTTAATGTTGAGATTGAGACTTGTTGAGGTCATTCTTCTCTACAGCTCATCGATGGATTATGTTCTCTATCTCTCTCTGCTTTCTCTTTGTTTTCTTTTAGTCTATATAAGACTTCTTAATGTAACAAACAAAGGCAACTAAAAAAATGAAATCAAGTTTCTAAACATCTCTTTTTCAAAACTCTCTCGCTGCATCACAAATCACCTTCATCAAGGAGACAACATTTTTTTGTTGCTCTTTATGATCTTGGTTCCCTGTTTCTTTTAAAACATTATAATTGCTGTTTTCTGCCTCCTTATTTGGCCTTGCACCCAACTATATCCAAATATACAAGCAAAAAAATCCATAATCAAAATTTAAAACCATATATACAGTAGTTACTTAGTAATATTTTCAACACTTACTGCATCTGGCATATCATAATGTAGCTTTGTGACTGAATCTTCTCTACCAAGTTCTTCTGAAATCTCGTATGAATATGCGTTTTTGAGCCAAGATCTGAATCTAAAATTATGTTGGGAAGTTTTGCAGCTAGCTATGTTTAGAATTCCATATGTAGGATCACTATAAACTTGAAAGTTGTGTCTCTTTATAGTTGAATAAAGTTTCTTTTCTCTTTAAAACATCATTAGCACCTAATATCTAGCTAGATCAAGGGTATATCAAATGAGCTAGTTTTTTCTTGGGAAATTGATATAATATTTTACATTTTTTATTTTACATAATTTATTTGTATCTTTCTTAGAAATATTTTACAAATATGTATCAATTTTTCAGGATAATTTAATGTTCTAAGTTCATTTACTCATTATATTTAAACAATTATACATACTATAAATTAGACAGTAACTTGATAAAATTTAAACTGCCCAAAATTTTTTTAATGCGGTGGTTAGGATGATCCAGTTAATTATTTGGTATCAAAGGATTTGATTCCTCTTCATTAAAGGAATTTTTGGGGTGTCATTTAAATAACGGGTTAGATTTTGTCAATCCAATAACAAAAAAATTTTATAAACATAACTAAACAGTAATTATTGAATAATAAAATTAAGTAATATGTATATTTAAGTTTATATTTATAAAAAATTATGTTACATAAATGATTTAGGCAGACATGTTGGCAAAAAAAGCCTCGACTCAGGCACAATATAAAGTGGACCCCATAATTTTTTTATTCTTTAAACATTTTTTGTCAACAAGTAATCACTGGATTGACAATTGTTTGTTTCATAACATAAGTTCTCGAATTAGAGTTGGATGAGATTCAACCACACCATTTAGTGTCTAACTAAATCAGGGAAAGCTAACTCAGTTTCTTGACAAAAAAAAAAACATTTTAAAAATATTAAGATTACACACTTGTAAATATTTCGTTTTCGTCCCAAGTTACACTTATATAATGGATTTTCTTTTTCGTCCCATTTATATAATTGTGAAGCAATAGCTCTCTCTCTCTCTTTTTTTTTTTTTTTTTTTTTTTTTTTTTTTTTTTTTTTTTTATTTTTTTTTTTTTTTTTTTTTTTTTTTTTTTTTTTTTTTTTTTTTTTCTCTCTCCTTTTTCACCTCTTTTTTTTTTTTTTTTTTTTTTTTTTGGAAAAGAGAGAGA
>JAKUCM010000853.1:0-30685 GCA_023374145.1 Lepidium sativum | reverse complement strand
TGATGGAAGGACTTCAAGTTCTTACCCTTGAGGATGTTGTTGCAGATGCTGACATTTTTGTCACCACCACCGGTAACAAAGACATCATCATGGTTGACCACATGAGGAAGATGAAGAACAACGCCATTGTGTGCAACATTGGTCACTTTGACAACGAAATCGACATGCTCGGACTTGAGACTTACCCAGGTGTGAAGCGCGTCACCATCAAGCCCCAGACCGACAGGTGTGGTGTTCCCAGAGACCAAGACCGGAATCATTGTTTTGGCCGAGGGTCGTCTCATGAACTTAGGTTGTGCCACTGGTCACCCAAGTTTTGTTATGTCTTGCTCTTTCACCAACCAAGTGATTGCTCAGCTTGAGCTCTGGAACGAGAAATCAAGCGGCAAGTACGAGAAGAAGGTGTACGTTCTACCAAAGCATCTGGATGAGAAGGTTGCAGCACTTCACTTGGGCAAGCTTGGAGCTAGACTTACCAAGTTGACAAAGGACCAATCTGACTACGTCAGCATTCCCATTGAGGGACCATACAAGCCTCCTCACTACAGGTACTGAGGGAGAGAATGGATCAAGCGGTTCGGTTCTGGTTGTGGTTTTGTGTTGGGTGATGGTGGAAGAATCGAACAGTTCGAGATATTGGTGTTCTGATGAAGAATAACCAAATATCCATATTGAATAAGGGTTCTTGGTTTGATGGTTGTGGGCTTGTTCTCCCTTTTGTTCTTCAATTTTTATTGAAACTTTATAAATTAGTTTTTGGTTTAATTATTCTCCTTTGATTTCATATCGTGTGTTCTTTTTCAACGTTTTGTACTCTTAAAAAACAAATGAGAAACAAAAAAAGGTTTTCGATATCGGCATCCCAATTTTTATCGATTTATTCATCAGTTGGAAATACTCATGAGTTATGTTAAAAGTTTTCGATACACACGAATGTTGCATGTTCGATCGTTGGGATCTGCAGTTGTAGTTATTGTGTTGTAGACTCTTGTACCATCTCCAACCTATTCCTCCGTATTTTACTCCATTTTGTTATATTTTTCAAAATAAATTATTCTATTTTTTTTTTTTTTTGTCAACTACCCTACTGCCTTTTAAATCCCCTCCTACTATTGCAGGTAGGGGGGTTCGATCTCTGGTGCCTTAAGCATTTGTATAGTGACTACACCACTGGGTCACCTGTACTCGGCATTCCATTTTCTATTCTAAACGTAATATCCAAGTATATTTCTTCTGTATTTGTTAAATATATCAAATACAATCCTTTAAGTTTTAATAGTTATAATTTCACCTATAAAATTTACTTTTGACAATAATTTTAAAAATTTACAAATATTATCAATAATTAATATATATATTATTAAATAATATTACATTACACTATCTACATAGAAATTAAATACAAAAATATTTTTATAAAGTGATTTATTATAATAAATTTGTGAGTTTATCAAATTTATATAGTTTTTGATAAAAATAGTTTATTGCAATGATTTGTTGAGTTTGTAAAAAAATTTGGTATAATATGTATAGCTACATAAATTATGTGGAATACATATATTATAGGAAAATTCCAAAAAACGTCCAAAGTTGATGTCAAAAACAACTTAAACCTTCAAAAAATTTCACTCTATAGAAAACATTGAATTTGAACTGTTTTCCAAATCTAACCTCTAATTTAATTATGTTTGTCATAATCATCCCAAACTTTAACTCTGTTAATGTTAATGTTATTGTAATATTTTTTCGTTAAGTTTTATTTTTCACGTGCTTTAATTTGTTTTAATCAACTTAGTTAATAGTTTTAAAATCATGTTTCTATTATAGGGGTTTGATTCTGAGATGTCTTGACATGCTTTCAAAATTTAAAATCTGAAAACAAAGAAACTTTGTTGGCTAGAAAGGTATTCATCTTTTTCCCAAATATTATAATAGAGAACAAAGCGTAAGAACAAAAATATAAAAAAAGATAGGGAAGACGAAGACGACAACAATCAATAAGTGACTTTAAGATTGGTTTTGAAGTAGAAATGAGCTAAGTATTATTTGCAATTGTCTGTTCGAAAAGTTCTCATTTATTTTAGGTTTTCAAGTGGATTCTGAATTGGGTGAAAATGTGTTTCAGAACTTCAATACTCGATAAACACTAAACAATTATTGCATAAGTCAATGTATTAAGTTCTTTCTGAGAATATAATACAAATATGGGATTGTCAAGAATTGGGGAAAATTGAACTTTACAAGTTTCTGGCTTTTTCAAATTAGGATTTTAAAATTTCAAAATTTTTCGTATTTCAATTTTATGAATGTTCAGATTTTAATTTTTACGTTGCCTCAATTTTCTTGTTTCTGTTTTTTTCCTTGCTTCATCTTCTTCCTTGCTTCATTGTCTTTCTCTTATTCTTAAATCAATTTAATATATTTTCTCATTATAATTAGGATTCTATAAAACAAATCTTAAAGCACGTGTAAAATAACACTTAACAACATACGAACAGACATAACAGTAACTTTAACAGAGTTTAAGCTTGGGATGATCATGACAAATGGAATTATGTTAGAGGTTAGATTTGGAAACAATTCAAATTCAAGGTTTTTTTATGGGAGTGAAATTTTTTGAAGGTTTAAGTTGTTAGTAACATCAAAACTTTGAAGGTTTTCTTAGATTTTCCCTATATATTATTAACTAGTTTAATAGTTTTTTATAATATAAACTAAATATATATATATATTTTATTAAATATAATTGATGCAAATAATTATATTTCAATATAAAATAAAGAAAATAAAAATTTGAAGAAGTAAATTATAAATAAAAAAAGAGTCTCAATTCAAAATGGAGGATGAATAGTGTTACTGAATTGAAATAACATTATTCATCTCTCATTAAAGAGTGAGATATGAAGTTGGGTTGGAATTTATTTTACTCTATAAATAGGTAATAGAAGAGAAAATAAAGTTGGGCTAGATATATCCTTAAATACAAAGATTAAATTGATCCTTAAATGCATTCATTACCAAATTAAATATTCTCTCCACCAATTCTATAAAACCATAATGTAACAGTGACTGATCTCACTTAAGGAAAACGAGAGTAAGCAGCTAGCAATTTCCAATACAAATATCTGAATGAGACCTACATCTTTAAACCAAATAACCAGAATCCAATCAAAACTAAATCGAGCGGAAGTCATATAAATATTTAAACGAGACCATCATCATTAAACCAAATAACCAGAATCAATTGAGACCCAATAAATATTCATAATAACTGAATTATAGTTATATATCTGAAAATTAATTGCTTGTTTTTGTCATATGAATTATATTGAAATCGGAATGGAATACATAGTTTGAATATATAAGTTAGCTGAAGACAAATTTTTTAAAACTACGTCTAAAAAAGGGCAAGTAAAATATATAATCTTGAAAGAAGCAGAGTAGCACACTTGTAGATAAAGACCGAAAATCTACTACCTCTAACTCTAAGATCGAAATCTCTAGTGGCTAAATGACATCCAAACTGATAGTGAAATTCTTATTGCAGATATGTGTACCTCACAAATGAAGAAATAGTTATATATTGGAAAGAAGGAACCAAGAGGATAAACGACATGAAGCCACATAAAGAAGGCAAATTAAGTTGAAGGTGAAAGCGAAAACAAACTAAATGGTAAAAAGGTAGGAACATGACATACTACAAGGAACCAACCAATCTTCTACATGGAGAAACCAAATCCATACAAGCATAGCCATTAATCTACCCCGAAAAAAAAAAAAGTAGACGATCAACTGAATAGATAAACGAGCCTAAACTAATTGGACCTAGCCTAGAATCAACAAAAGTCAAACCAAATACTAACCTAATATAAACCAAACCCACTATGACCTTACGAAGCTTAATAACATCAAAATCAAAAGAGGAAGAGTTAACCGACATCAACCACGAAGAGGCCCATCTGGTGAAGCCACCACAAGTGAAAATACAAACCGGTGAAAATGTCGGAACTCTCGCACAAAGACTGCACATGAGAAGAATCCTCAAATCCTTCACCAACTGAGACCCTCACCCGTGGGAGCTCTTTCTCTCCCCAACCCTTTCATTACCACCACCATGAGAGACCCACACCAGAGAGGCTAAAAGGACGAACCTAATAGCCAAAGAAACTCCCTCTTGATGACACAAAACAATGTTACCCCTGCTCAGGTCATTGACATAAGAAGATAAGAGGTGAACAACATCGATGTTGTCAAAGCGACCAATCACCATTCACAACATTGAGCAAAGCGCTGACGAAAAAGTACATCTGAAATATGCTTTCACAAGAGACAAGAAGAAGCTACAGTAATGAGAGAGAAACTTGTGTGCCCCATCCAAAAACGAATTACTCAGAGCAACATTATTAACATTATTGGTAAGTTCTTATTAAGAGCTCTAAGAGCATCAGCATTGGGAATTCTTAGGGGAGGGGTTTTTAGGGGAGAGAAAAAAAAAAATTGCAAAACACGGAGCCAATCACGGGCTGCCACGTGGCGGCCCGGCTCTTAATTAAGAGCCTGTGAGGCACGGGTTCGCCACGTGGCAGCCCGTGATTAGCTCCGTGTTTTAAATTTTTTTTTTTTTTTTCTGTGAACCCCATGGGGCACATGCAGATGCTCTAAGTATTATAAATGATTCAATTAGAAAAAGTAGAGTTAAGAGATGTATTTTTGTTTTGAGTTTATAAGTATGATTAATGGTAAGTTTGTGAGTTTCTTAGAAAAAAAAATTAAATATTTTCTAGATAACTTAATTATTATCTAATGCTACAAATAATACTCCGAAGCTCTTCCTCTCATTCATCTCCAATTTGGGAACATTGACCCTAAAACACAGATTGATAAAATGGCTGAATCAAGTACGGAGCAGCTTCCTCCACCTGTCAATTTTTCTTGAGCTGTTGTTTCAACTTCTTAGTTTTGGTGAAACTATAGAGAGATAGAGAAAATGAGAGTTTTTTTTTTGTTGTGACGGAGAGGTGAATGAGAAATTCGCCTGTGATTCTGTCTTTTGACGGTGATTGATTTCCGAAGCAGAACCAGGTTGGATTCTAGTCTCGCGATTTGAAGTAGTGGTAGATGGGGCCAATGTGGCTGATCTGATTTCTTCCTTTCTTCGATTTCCTTCTCAATCTTTGGTGCTAAGCGTAGCCTGGATCTATTGACTCCGTTATCGTCTCAGGGTTCCGGTAATTGCGGTTCTGATGTCACTTGCACTACAAATGAATCATCGCCTAAATCAGGAAATGTTGTCGTCGACCAGAAGGTTAAGGTAGAAGAACCTGCTGCGACATGTATTACCAAGAGGAAGAAGGAGATCGATGAGAAAAAAAAATTAAATGAACGGCCAATTAGAATACGTCACGTATGCATCTCTTAAAATGAAAATCGTTTCTTAATTAGGAAACGAACCTTGAGCTTTTAATTTTCTTAACATTGATTTTTAATGTTGTTTACGAAAGCAGAATCCCCTAAAAACCCACCCATAATGCTGGCCTTATATTTGAATTTTTGATGTTTTCAAATATCCATAATTACAAATGTAAAATTTGAATTTATTATTTATCGAGATTAATTAAAGCACGCGTTCACAAATGAAATTTTTTTTTCTTTTTTTTTTCTCAATACGCTAGTTCCACAATATTGTGACCTAGCCGCCATTAACGTGTCAGGAGTAGTGACTGAAGGTTTCTCCAGTTCCAGTCACTGATGATAGTTCTTTTCCCTTTCAATCTCTTTTTGGTTTTCTTGCTTTGTTTTCGTCGGAGGTTGGAGAGAGACTTAAATTTCTAGATCTGAGCCAAATTGGCTAGTGGTGCTCAGAGGTTTCTCACCAGAGATAACCGGTTGGTGTCTTAGCATCTTAGAAGGTTGGTGGAGATTCAACGACTTCAAATACTTGTTCAATTTGTATTGAACTCGTCGAAGATGGTTCACCTTTGCCAATCTTGGTCTGGCCATATTCCTCTATCTTTGGTTTAATAGTTTAAGTTATCTCTTGCTTAGTTTGGTTTTGCCTATAATCAGATCTAGTTAAGCTTTTTATGTTAGACTCTCGTTTTTATGTTCCCTATGGTTTGAACTTGTATTCCTCAGTAGTTTCAATCGTTTGCTATTCATATTAATGTTCAATTTTCAAACGATATCAAATCCACTCTCATGACAAATGAACTTAACAAGATTGAGATATGTCCCAACTCTAGTTGGTGATCTTAAAATCAAGTTAGCATAAAAACAAAACATGTTCTAGCCAATAAGCAACCTAAGCTAACAATCTCTTGAGCTAGGAAAACAAATCTTAGATTTTTAGTATTTTTCACAAAATTTTGGTAGGTGTTGGAAAGCTTAAGATCATATTTCAAATGACCAAAATGAAATAAGCATAAAAAGCCTATAATCTAAAGACATCTATACATGAGAAACCTTAAGCAAGCTTGGTTATCCCTAGATCTACACTAATATAACCCATTCTCAAGAACCCTAGAAGATTTACTCAGGTTTTGTCACCCAAAATACAAACCCAAAAAATAAAATAAAGTGCATAATCTTAAAGAGGAGAGGAAGATGAGAAGAATGCAAAAAAAAAATTAAACGTAAGTACTCAATAGATCATAAGAAATCTTCATACAAAGCTAAAAAGAGTTTGCTGGAAATTTAAGAACACAAGAGACAGAAAGAATGAGTATCCCCTCTGTCTTTGAGTTAAGATGAGTATTTATAACCCATTACATAAAACCTAAAAAGTCAAAACAAACTAAAAAAGAGTCAACAAAATGAAACAGATAGGCGATTCGACCCAAACAAGTCATGTCGGGTGGTCAAGGTGATATCTTCAGCAAAACCTTCAAGTAAAGGCAAGCAGATCGAGTCTTCAGGTCGAGTTGCATCTTTCATTACAAGAAAACTGGACATTTGCGATGGCAAAATGCCTCGCGAAGCTGTCGCAAAAGACAAAAAGAAACGCCCTTGCGACGTCAACAAAAATGTCGCAATTTGCAAGTCGCAAACATGTTTCCCTCGCAGAGACGTCGCAAGGCTTGCGATGCCAAAAAACGTCGCAAAGGCCTTGCAAGCCTCTCTGTCGCAAAAGCCTAGCAAGATTTGCGATGTGAACGCGATGACCGTGATGCGAGTCTTTTGTGACTTTTGCTAGATCAATGCCTACAACGTCTTTGTGAGGAAACCTTTGCGAGGAGGTAGCGAGGCAGACATTTGCAACTCTTATGCGACGGCGTCATCTGCGAGGAAATTATTTGCGACTCCCTTGCGACGCCATATTAAATAATAAAATTAAAAAAACTAAAATTTAAAAATTATAAAATTAAAAAATAAAATTAAAAAATAGTTTTTTTGTCAAATAAAAAATTGTTTACAAAATGTTTTATAAAAATCAAAAATCGTCGGAACGGTCTAAATTTCCCAAGCCAGAGCTGATATCTTCGCCTTCAACATTGATCTCCGCAAACGCATCAGCTAGCTCTGGATCCTTCTTGGCCAGTATAGACCACAAGCGATCGTAGGTCGTGATTTTCTTCTTAGCTTTGGCAAGCTCGGTGTTAGTCCGATCTAACTTTTGGATCTGCCGACCGACTATCTCTCGAAGGTAAGTAGTTGCTGTTGAGGATTGTGAAAATCCTTGAGGTGAGATACATTGCTCAATCCTCGAAAATTCAAAATTTATAGTGTAAAGCCAAATTAACGTTATGTAAACTCGAAAATTACTTAAAAAAATTAAACCCAAAAATAACATTACAAAACCCGAAATCATGTTATAAAATTAAAAAAAGATTTGAAAATTCTTAATAACGTTTTATAAATCCGAAAATTATATAATAAATTAAAAAAATAGTTTTTAAATCCAAAATTTTTTTATAAATCAAAATACATTTTAAAAATTTGAAAATCATTTCATAATTCCGAGATAAATTCAAAAAATAGTTAGTAAATCTCTAATTCCGAAATCCGACTTCTAACATCCTATATCTAAAAATCTAATCCTAGATCTAAAATTCCAATCTTAGATCTAATCTAACTTGTAAAAATAAAAGATAAGGTGAATCTCATACCTTGATTGGAGGTGGAAGTCGCCGGAGTTGGTGGAAGGAGGAGAAGGAGGCGGAGCCGGTTGGAGGAGGAAGTGGTTGAGAATGAGGAGATAAAAGTGGAGAAGATGGCCAGAGGAAAGGAGACGGCTTGGGCGGTTAAAGAAGACGGCTTGGGCGGAGATGGCCGGAGATGGCCGGAGAAATGTTTCGCCGCCAAAAAACAAAAGAGAGAGAGAGAGGAGGAAGATTCAGAGAAATCGCGAAGAAGAAAGAAGAAGAAAAGAGAAAGTGGCTTATTTAATTTTACACGACCATCGCAAGGCTCTCGCAGAATCGCGATGGCCTTGCGACGTCTTTAGGGTTTTGTACACTTGCGAGGCCCTTGCTACATCCTAACAGCAGATGTCACAACGTCCTCGCAAGGCCTAAATTTTTTAAAAACCAAACCCGCAAAATACTAAGGTAAATGAAAAAATTGGCACTTGCGAGGCTTTTGCGACATCCATGTTCCAGACGTCGCAAGAGTCTCGCATAGTTGCGAGTCCTTTGCGACGTCTGGAACACGAATGTCGCAAAGGCCTCGCAAGTGCCAATTTTTTCAAAAAAAAGGTGTAGAGTCGTATGAATTTTCCTTAAAAAGGTGTAGAATAGTATGAATTTTCTTTAGAAAGGTGTAGAGTGATATGAATTTGTTTAAAAAATGTGTAATACCGAGGATGAAGTGGTTTTAGAAATTCCTTGCAAGGCCATATGTCGCAAAGGTGTTGCAAACTTGCGACACCTTTGCGATATATGTGCCCCTGTCGTCGCAATGGCCTACATGAAAGGACTTATAAAATAAGTTTGGGGTTTATCCCATTATATGAAATACATATTAACCCAATTGATCCCGAGTACCATATGAATACAATTAATCGATCTCGATTAAAGTTTTGGAGAAGCTATATGAAAATAATTATAGAATAAGTTTGAGATTGATCTTGAGTACCAAAACTTATTAATAAGATGGATGATTGATTACCGATGTATCATCGATTTCAAGGGACTTTCACTTTCATATATTCATACATTTTACGATTACTGTTCGGGGGAGGGTTGGGGTTGTTGGTTCAAAAAAATCAGAATCTGCAACGTCCTTGCTATGTCAGGTCCACAAACTTCGCAAGGCTGTAGCAAACCTACGACATCCTTGTGACATCTGTGGCCTTCTACACCCTTGCGACGCCTGTGGTCCTGACGTCGCAAACTCAACTTTCTTAAAACAAAAAAAAATTGGCTTAGAAGTTACGTGAAATGACTTATAGAATAACTTCGAGGTTTGTACCAATATATGAAATACATATTAAACCAATTGATCCCGAGTACCGTATGAATACGATTAATACGTTTGATCGATCCTGATTAAAGTTTTTGAGAAGCTACATAAAAGACTTATATAATAAGTTCGAGATTGATCCCAAGTACCAAAACTTATTAATACGATTGATGATTGATTATCGATGTATCATTGGTTTCCAAGGATTTTCACTTTCATAGGTTCATACATTTTACGGTGTCTCGATGTAGGTGGTCTAGACGTCACAAGCATCGTTTTGAAATTAGTAATTATTACAAAAATGTTATGTAGGAATCAACCAATTATCATAACATGAACCAAAGAGAATAATGGAAAATTGAAATTTGTGTTCGCTTATGAGAAGTGATTCCTACTTAATTTTCCAATATTCTCTTTGGTTCATGTTATGAGAATTGGTTGATTCCTACGTAACATTTTTGTAATAGTTACTAATGTGAAAACACTTTCTGCGACGTTCTTATTTTCCTAGTACATAACAATTTTTATTTCTAGAGTTTTCTTTTTTGGCAATTGTTTTCCCTCACTAGTTTCTCTCTCTTATTACTTATGATTTGGTGTGAAAATACAATCACATGGAGGGCTGTTTATAGGGAAAAATGAAGTTTGCTATGGAATTGCGATGTTGTATAAGTCCAACGCAATATCATCGCAATGATGTCGCATGAATTGCAATGGAATGAAGGTGTCGCAAGGACATCTCAACCATGCGATGCAGTTGCGACGTTATTACACGGGTCGCAATAACATCGCAATGCTATCACACAATTTGCGGCGCATTTGCGATATCCGTTTTACATCACATCTTTGCGACGCTTTTGCATTGCCAAATTTTTTATCGCAAGAGCATCGCATAATTGAAGCAATTTTGCGATGGCATTATTGCATCGCAATTTTCCGTCGCAATTGACCTGTTTTCTTGTAGTGTTTGTGGTGTAAGGATCGAGTTGTCCAATTCTTGTCCTTGGCCACACCTTTTGTCCATGATTTATTCTCTAGCCGAGTTTTTGCTGGTCTTTGTATCCTTTTCAACTTTAAATGGTTAAAAAATAACGCTCCAAAGTACCTAATAAACATTGTATATGCACATGTATACTATACAAGATGCAAATTATGCTATATGAACCTAAAATGACTTTAAAATAGTGATAATGCTATGAATATGGATACAAAATATGCAGAATAATGTTTCTAAAATATGCTAAAATGTAGACATATCAATAGTTCAACTTTGTGAGTTTGACTTTTGTAATTTTTCCTAATCTTATTATAGTACGTTTAGTATGCTATTTTCCTCTTTTGGGCTTTGTTTACAGGAATAATTATGTTATTTGACGGCTTAAATATGTTGTATTTCTCCGTTTATAATTAATATATCTAGATGAAAGAAAAAAATATATTATTTATTTTAGACCATGACTTAAAATCTTCGATACTTGAAATCTCTTAATTTTATTGAATTTATGAACGTCGAAGATGTGTTTTCTGTATTTTTTAAATATGTGTGGATAATTCATATATTTCAATAGATTTGGGTATATGTAGCTAAAATTATCCAATTCAAACCATATTCGAAAATATTTTGGTTTTGATTGGTATTCTCTTCTAGTTGATATAATTTGACAAGGAAACAAAAATATGTACTGGAAGTTTAAAATATCAGGCTTGATTGGTAAAGCATAAACATAGAGCATTACGGAGCACATATCTTATTCTATGTAGCATAAGAATAAATATTAAAATATATGATATGTGATTGGCATAGTAGTGAACATTTAATATTAAAATTATAGAATCAGATATTATAACTTTTTGGTATTAATCATATATATAATAAAAATAAAATAATATTTTAATGATTATTAATGTTCTATGTTTTTTTTTAATTAATTAGCCTACTGGTTTTTAAATCTCACTCCTACAATTGCAGGTAAGGGGTTCGATCTCTGATGCCATGCGAATTTATAAAATGACTACACCACTGAGTCACATGTTCTATGTTTAGGAAAATCTCTATTTAGAAGTATTAACTTATGGAATATTTAGAGAACATTGTGCTCTCTTTAATGCTCAATTCATAAAACATGATTGACTTTTAAAAAACATTATGCTTATCAAAATGTCATACCAATAAACACCATAGAAGTGTAGCTAAAACCTTTAAATCCAAAACCTACACCCAAATTAGACCCAAATGAAATGACTACCCATGTAGATAAGAAAAAGGAATACCTAAATTAAATGGATATGTTGCCTATCCATCATAGGTCACCTTGATATCGGTTTGTTTTCGTCTCGGTGATTGGCCTTCACGCCTCACCGTAGCGAATTATGTTTCCCCTTCCCTAAGCTTCTTTGTCTTTGGCGCCTGCTTTTCTGGCTCTTTCAAGTTGATCTTCTCTCTTTGCTTTCCACTCTTGTGGATGAAGACCACGATCCCTATATTCGGATTTGGCGGCAATGGAGTTTCGTTGTGATGATGTTTGACGACGAAAGAACATGGGTCTGGAATTTCTTCAGTAGATCTACCGATGGCTACATCTACGGAAGGGGCTAATCACACATCGGTCTGACAACATGATGGTGAGATGACGCGAAATGGTTTTTTCTTTTGCAGGTTAGATGACGGATCATCAAGAAATGAAAATCATGGCTTATCCATGGAGGAAGATGCAACATTGGAGAATAAACTCAGAAAGGTGTTTACGACATTTGATCTCAAGACACATAAGTTCCGAGTTATGTCATTGTCTGATTTGGCCGAAAAATGTGACCATACTTTCATGAGATCTACGGTTGGTAATTTTCAAGAAGCGTCTCTTGTGGTTTAACTGGTACTTCAGTATGCATGATGTTATATGGGTAATGATTCCAACAATAGCATGAAACCACTGTGTTCAACCATGAATGATGAGGAGGGTTTTTCTGTTGATCGATGGACACTTAGTCTTGTACAACTTTGAGTGCAATATTTGAAGGAAAAATTTTTCTGATAAGAAAACTGTTGTCTATGTTGTAAAGTCAGAGCACTTATTGATTCTATAGATGCATTAATATTTAAAAGCTTACACTGTATGTAGTTACAGTTGCAAGAACAAAACTCCTTTCTTCAATACAGAGCATTCACAGAGAGCAGAGAAGACAAGAAAAAGGCTCAGGCAGATATTGAGTAAGAACTGAAACAGTCAGCAGGATGAGCCAGATAATTGAACAACAAAGCACACTTCAAGTGTTTCCAATACTCTTTATATCAATCTATATCTTATAGCACTTCGAGGCCAACTTCTTCCTTGATACATAGCTCAACACAAACCACTACTCATGATTGGAACCATCATATAAACAAAGCAACTTTTCACCAAGTCATAGTATTTGTATATCTTGTTTCTCAACATGTACTATTAACTATAAACTACATGTCTTGGTTATCCTCTTGAAGTATGTTTTAATCGGTTATACAACACAACCCGTGAGGTTGAACCAATTATGACCTCAAGACTAATTTAGCAACTTTCTGAAAACCTGAAAGCCGAGCTTGGTATCTTATAATTCAGCAGCCTTTCTAATGAACCAAACAAGTCGTAAGCTTTCTTGTTTTAATCTGCACCAGAAACTGAAATTTCTTCCACTATATGCAGGGACCATCAAGCCATCTCTACATCCCTTGAAAAGCTTCTAATTTGGTCCACAAGCATCCAAAAACAAACAAACAAATACTTCAATTTCATCAATCTAATATACTAAATACTTCTTATTATATATAGATAGAATAACTGAGGTCTGATGATCAAGCTTTTGCAGGGTTACATATAACATATCTGACAACAACAAATACAAAAGCTTAAATTGATATAACAGAATCCAAATCATATACTTGCCTTTGATGTTGAACCAAAAGCCAAAAGCTTCCAAATTTCTTCCTGAAACATTCAGGCGTTGATGTCACTAGTCTCTCTAGCACACCTTGTAATGGTTTCGTAGCCTCTGTTGTAAGAATTAGCTTGTCCGGACCGACAATCATAGTAAGAAGCTCCTGGTTTCTGACAAGGAACCATGTCTCCTCTTAGGGTTTCGTAGCCGATGTATTATTTCTGCGTCATCAGAACTCTCCGGCTGAATTCAGACGGCATTAGATCTTCGTCTTCTCCAATGAGACTGTTTCGGGCTAGCATTGCGTCGATTTCACTGTTCGGTGACGGAATCGGGATCGCATTGGAGATTGAGAGGTGAGTTTGGAGGAAAACAATGGCGAAAAACACCAAAGCTACAGATTTTAACATGTTTATGATGATAAATGCAAAATTTTACCGGCTCGATCTCTCTGTTTCTTCAGAAGCAAAAGCAGAAGCAGAAAAGGATAATTGGTGAAAAGAAGAGTCGCTGACAAATGTACAATTGAAGACTAATTTACTCTTAATGGAAGAAGAAATGTCTAGATACTCTCATCACAAAAGCAAAAAAGAATGAATTATTTAAATCTCTTTTTAGAGAATTCGTGGTTATTTACAATCTTGTTTTAAAAAGACTTGTTAGTTACATGGTATTATTATTCGGGTCAAACAACCTTACGCAAAAAAATCTGAATCTTACAATCTCTATTTTAATGAACCAAAATCAAACCAGACCGAGTAGATTTAATCAAAATCGATTGCAATTATCATTTTGTCCTACTACCGACTCATCAATTTTTATCTTTTCAAAGCCTTACTCGCCTTATCAGACCCATCGAGACACATTCAAGACCGTCTTTTACTTTTCCTTTTCAACCCACGAACCCTAGACGATGACACGGCGATAATCTCTTCTCGACCTGTTTCTTCTCTCAATCCGGCGATAAGTACGGCTAAAGTAAGCAATCCACACCTCACACTCTCTCTTTTCCAAACTAAGACTCGTTGTTATCTCACATTCTCTTTTCTTCGATATTTCTACCTTGTGACGAATCCCTAGACAACAACGACGGCACGACGATAATCTCTTTTGGACATGTTTCTTCTCTCAATCTGAGGATAAATACGGCTAAAGTAAGCAATCCATCTATCTCACACCTCACACTCTCTCTTTTACAAACTAGGACTCCTTATATCACATTCTCTTTTCTTCGATATCTCTCTTCCTTGTGATGAATCCCTCTCTGGTTAAGTCGATGGTGCGCACAAAGAATGGAGGACAATATAGAGGTGTTGGAAGTTGGATGTTTCCGGATCTTCCTCTAAGGCCACTTCCCTCTCTTCCACCAGACAATGATCCAGAGGAATTGATGTAGGCGGCGAACTTGAAGCAGTTGAGTCGCCGGAAAAAGCTAAAATTGAACCTCCTGAAGGTCTTCAAAATGAGAACCCGGAAGGAGCTGAAAACAAGCAACATGAAGGAGTTGAAAAAGAGTCGCCGGAAAGAGTTGAAAATGGGTGCCAGAAAGAGTTGAAAACAAGAATCCGGAAGGAGAAGAATATGAGAGTGAAGAAGAAGAGACTGATGAAGATGATAATGTAAGTCTTTTGTTAATTATTATTGTTAATGGTGTTTGGAGTTAGATCATATTATGAGGTTTTGAAAGTAACAATATTGTTGTTTGGTATTGTTGGAAATTGACTGATTGATGACCGTAGTGTTTAACATAGCACTGAAACATTATCAATTAGCTTGTAGTGTCTGATTAATGATGTTTAGTTTGAAACTGAGTTTTGGTGTATAATGTGTATAATGTTGAGAGATTTTGTATATTTAGTTTAAAGTTGAGAGATTTGGTATAAAGATTTAGTATAAACATGATATGAGGTATTATAATTCTATTTTGTCTGATTGATAACATGTAGTATATGATTCTACAACTGATTAAACATACTTACGATGTATAAACTTGTAATTGGTTTTAGTGATTGGCATTTGTCTGTATATTAAGTGTTTTATATATTTCATTGAAAGGCAAGTGAAAGTCTGCTCGTACATGTATTGTTTTTGTTTGAGAATGCTTATTAATATTACATTTGTTTGTCAAAGCAATGCAGTGTTGAGAATGATGATTAATTAATATAATTAAGTGTATTGTTTTCTTCATGTTGTTTTTAGGATTCTGATGAAGATACGAGAGTAATGCCACCAGAAGAAATGTATTTCCCAACATCAGAGTATAAGAAAACAATAAAAATCGCAACTAGATGTTATGTTGCCAAGGCGGTGCATACAATTGTAGCTTCGGCCCTTTGAAGCAATTCCAAGGCTGCTGACGAAATTCCGAGAGGAAGTGACTGACGCAAGTACTGAATGTCCTAGGATGTGCAAGAGCAAGTTTAGGCGTAGTTCGATGAAATGATTTACGATTAAAGAGATACACAAGGCACTGGGAAAAATAAAGGTAAAAATACTCTTAATTTCTATTGTATTTAAAACAAAGGTAATAATATTCATAATTGCTATTGTAGTTTCAGGAAATTCAAAGTCTCTTAATACTGAGTACGGAGGAGTATCACCTTATCCGTGATATTGAAGAAGAGGATGACGAAGGTAATGTTGTTGTTGGTGGTCGGATGAGGCGTCTGGCTAAGGGGAAAAATGTACGGTTTGTACAAATGTACAAGGAAGATAGGGCAGCCTTAAAGGATGATGTCATAGTTGTGGAGATAATGGAAAAGGGAGAGTGTTCTAAGGCTGCAAAGACAGTTGAAAAAGGTGTTCCTTCTGGTTTGAACGAGTTAAAAGAATTGATGGAATGCAGATTCATACAACTCACTAATATGGTTCAAGGGATGGATAAGAGAAATAATCAAATAGAAGGGGCTGTTAAGGAGGTATGTGAGTCTACTACTGCCAAAGAAGTCATAGAGATGGTTCAAGGGATGGATAAGAGATTACATATGATAGAAGTGGCTATTAAGGAGGTGTGATTCTAGTGCAGACCAGAAGAAGGAAATGAAAACCAAAAAAAGGATTTTTTGAGCTAAGGCGTAATACGAAGCAAGGATGAGAACTGAATGCGAGATTTTCCTGGTTAATTGGTTAAATGTTTTTATAAGTTTAGTAATTGACCTTAAAACTCGTAAAACTAATAGGCCTTTTTTTGGTTTTGTAGTCGTTATCAACATTGCTTAGTTTGGGATTAGTAATCGTATTATTTTATTGAATTACAATTTAACTTAGCATTATTCTAATTACAATTATGTTAACTTAGTATTAATCTTTGACAGCCTTGACAAGGCTAGGATTTCGATCGCTAAGGAAAACCAATTCTTCATCATCATCCGATACAACCGTTTTCAGCATATTGAAGAACCATTTCCAATTAACATCTTTCTCACCATCAACTACACCAAAAACAATCGGGTAATGATGACAATTAGGATCCTAGGCCGTGGAAAATATAAGAACACCGCCATAAATATTTTTAAGAAAAGTTGCATCCACACCAATCACTTTCCTAATAGCCCTTAAACCCTCATTACATTCTCCTAAAGCAATGAATATATACTTGAATTGGTTTTCCTCATCTAACTCCAAACTCGTCACCGTACCATATTTTCTTCCTCCAATACAAATAAATATGATGGCAACCTCTTGTAACTTTCCTCTGGGCTACCTCACACAACCCACACGACTTTATGTTTTCCTCTCAAAGCAGTTCTATAAGATACCTTCATTGCAACCTTTACTTGCACAACACCAATAACAGATTTAATAGATGGAGTATTTAATTGACCAGGATAATCACTTTGCACTATAGATGAAACCATATATGAGGTTCCTCTCCTTTTAGTGTTCAATGTACTAGCCGATACCCGAGAGCAAGAATGCATCTTGCGGTATACTTTAATCGACCAACTACCTTCTCTTCCTTGTGGTCTTCCTACTCGTAAGTACGAAATACAACTTTGTTGACGACATCGTACAACATATCTCCAAATATCTGAGTTCACTATATCGTACTCAAAACATCTTTTGTGTGATGCTATAAACACTATATCTTGCACTTGTTTTTTGCACCCGGATTCTTGGATTAATTCCAAACCCGTACCATCTTCCCATTCCTCTAAAAACTGAGTTTGTTGTTCTCCATCATAAGTATCATTACGCAGTTCAAAACAGTCATTCACACCACATTCATCAACATTCACGTTGGCATTCATTACTACCATTTCCTCCCTACCTATAATCTCGCCACCTTCTACACCTACAATCTTCAACGGATCAACATGTTCCTTTTCTGCTCCATATATAGTAACCGCATTGTAGTCTCCACCATCATAATTTACACCAAATGAATTCCTATCTCTATTCTTAGATTTTCATCAATGCAATTCTTTGTTTCAACATGTAGAATACTTCTTAAATACTTCTCATTCATGCTAAATAAATAACTCTCTACATCTTCATCATCCAAAATATAGGATTTTTTTGTCGCTTGGCTAGTCAACGGGATGTAACTCATTCTTATTTTTTTCTCTATTGATACTAATCTTCTTCCGAATCCTTTCCTCTAAAACTAGACGAAGGGAAAAAGAGTGCAAGTGTATGCACCTCTCTTAGACAACCCTTAGCTAGCTTGAATCACAACCAATGTAGTTGGATTAGCTATAGGACTAAGGTTGGTTTCAGCCTGATTGAGCACCGTGCCAATGACTTGTTGAAATCTTTGTGCCTTAGTTCTTGTCATTGGTCCACTTGGTACGTCCATAGCTTGTTTTAGCTCCTCTAGTCCAAGTTCCCCAAACTCTTCTTGTTCCGGTTCAAGCTGCTGGTCCATTCTTATATCACATTTTCATCATAATATATCAAAATGTATCACAGTTCCAATCATACTCTCTGCAATATAAAACAAACATAAGAAACACAAATTATGGTCTATAATATTAAGATTCATTTGACAAAACAAACATAAATATATATTTAGATTTCTTTGACAAAACAAATATAAAGATATATTCAGATTCCTTTAAAAAATCAAACAAAGATATATATATATATAACAAATCGTAAGATATATATATATATATATATTTTTTTTTTTTTTCGATTCAGCATAATCATTTGTACAATATATTTAGCTTCAGTACAAATATAATTTATTATCATCAATATAGTTACACTAATGTATTGAAAAAATTTCTTAACAACATGATCAAACCCACTGAGACCTCGCTTACATTTATTCTTCCCGTTTCTTTATGCTCTGAGAGAACCCTCAAGAGAGAGAGACAACGACAAAGAGAGGGGGGGAAAGACGAAGAGATAGAGACAGAGACAGAGAGATAGAGACAAAGAGAGGGAGAGAGACGGAGAGAGAGAGCGAGAGAGAGACAGAGAGAGGGGGAGAGGGAGAGGGAGAGCTCGCAAACAATGGAGATGGAGCTGCTTCAGGTTGCTGCTTGCAATACGTCGGTTTAAATTTTATGGTTCAATCACCATTAATTAGTTTACCAAACCCTTACCAACCCGACCCAAATTCTTTTAAATTTCAGTCCTTGTCCATACAAGAGATGAAGCTAAGGGTAAAAGTAGTCTAATCACATTCTACTCCTATTCACAAAAAGTGAAGTGATTTTACATGTTTTCCATTGTTATACTTTTTACACAAAGATGGTGACTGTGGAGATTGGAGAAACAAATTTATCGATTAGTTCTGAACATCATATATCCAAAAATGATTCGTAGGAATAGTTTACAAGCACTACAATGACACAAATAACACTCTCTCTGGTATAAGATTAACACTTACGAGTTTTGTCTTCAAGTTTCAGCTTTGAAGAAGGAAGACAAAAGAATACTTTCATAAGTAATCAAAGTTTGTAATTGAATAGGAGAACCACAAGGTCCAAAACCAACACTAACCCCATCTTACCACAAGTCTTTAAAGAAATTAGCTTGGCGTCACTCATTTGGGAAGATAAGAAAGCAGGTCTTTTGTGGATGTATGTGTTTGTTGGAGTTGTTTCTGCAAATTATATAAGTTTGAGCTAACAACAAATATTATGTGTATCAATTTTACGTAAGTTCAAAAAGATCTTATTGTGATAACAACTTGATTCAGTTTCTTAAAGTTAGAACTCTATATATATAGGTGTAAACGGATCCGAAGCGGTGATCTTGGGGCATCACTTCTAAAGATAATTAAACGTTATACACAATTTATAGAATTACATCTCTATCTTTTACTACTTAAAGACAAAGAGCAGAAAGAACATCGTAGTCGACCCTCTTTGATATTCTTGCACAAAATAGGAAGACAATTTACTCAAACGCAGTAGCTAGTGCTATGTCTCTGCGATTTCGTTTCGTTCTATTTGCTTCACTATTTTATGTTTTCTCTCTCCATTCTTTATTGTTCTCGGTTTCAGTTTTTTATTTAACCGTGTTTGTTGAGTTGGGATTGTACAAATCCCATGAAAGAGCCAAAATTTTTTTATTTTTTGCTACTCTCTGTTTCTAAGACCACCATTATTGGTGGTCTCTAAGGATTTTCTTAACTCAAAAAATTAATAAAATAATAAATAGTGAATAAATGGAGAGAGAAAGGTTTTTAAATAAGAAACTCAAAAATGAGTTTCTTGCCACGTGTTAGTATTGTGATTGGAAAATTTTTATAAAAAAAAAATTAAAAAACTAAATTAAAAATATTAATATTATAATATAATAAGGGTTTCTTAGAAATCCTTGATAATCCTGCCCTAAGTCTCTACTCTCTCCTCACGTTCTTTCAAACGAGTTGCAAAGGCAATGATGGATGATGATAAAGGTTACTACTTTATCTCCTCTAATCCTCCCAGATTGATCAATGTAATCACCAACACATTCAAAGTTAAAGTATGAGCGTCTCTATCTCAGCTAGATCAATCACAAATATATATAGCGAAAGAAAAAAAATAACTATTTCAACATAAGATATCTCGATCATCATCACATGAGAACGCAATTCCAGGTTAAGACTAGATTAACTATAACATTGTAATTGTAAGAATCCAATTACCACAATTGGGAAAAGAGATAATCTATGTGTAATGATTTTCCCAAGATCTAGTTTTGATGATTTCTTTGTTTCTTTGCTTGCAGATGAAGAAACCCGAAGAATAAGAGAAGTCGAGACAAAGTGATACAAGTTCCCAAGGCATAAATTTTCCAAGGTACTTCTTGGAGAGCTAAAACCCCAACTCTCAAGGGATTATCCTTCACGAGTATTAGATACAAGATACAAGAACAACCGACAACAATAGTCTTAGAGAAACAAACCGAGAAGAAGAAAAATTAAAGAAGATAAGGAAGCTGTCTCTCTAAGATTCCTCTATTGTTTCTTGATCCCTCACACCTCTCTTGCTTCTTTGACCATGATCTCATATTCTCCATTTGTAGGTCTTCAAGAGCAGGGATCTGCTGCTTTTTCCCTTGACTTGCCACAAATATGCATCATGCCAAAATAGAGTTCAAAGAATGGACCTGAGCCTGTCAAGAAAATAGACCATAACCAATATGGCTGCAACGAACTGGCTCAAGTTCTTCTACTCTCGGTCCAACTCGTTCTACTCTCGGCCCAACTTCTTCTACTCTCGGCCCAGAACGTGATACGCGTCGTATCACAATTTCCACCTTGATGCATATCACTCGTGCAAAAGAGAATCTGAACCGATTCACTTTCCTTTTCCTCCCCGACATGATCCATGTCGGAACCCTAGTGCAATCAATAAACTAGATTCAGTCTCTGAGAACCCTCAGACGACTTCTCGCTTCTTCGAACTTCTCAACTGAGACCGGCTTTGTCAGAATGTCAGCCAGATTAACCTTGGTATCGATCTTCGATATCAAGAGATCTCCTTCTTCAATCACATCTAGGAGGAAGAAGTACCGAGTCTGGATGTGCTTCGTCCTCTCGTGAAACATGCTGTTCTTCGCAAGACAGATCGCGCTTTGCGAATAGCATAAGATCTTTACCTTCTTCTGAGGAAACCCTTATTCACAGGTAATCCTCTTAAGCCATAACACTTCCTTTGTAGCTTCTGTTAAGGCCATATACTCTGCCTCTGTGGTTGATAAATCCACTATTGATTGCAGGCCTGAACTCTAGCTCACGGTGTTTCCTCCAACCTGAAAAACATAGCTGGTGATAGATCTTCTACGATCCAGGTCAGTAGCGTAATCGCTATCACAAAACCCTTCGATTTTGAATTCATGAGCCCTTTTGAATGTTAAGTGATGAGTAGAAATTTATCTTAGATATTTCAGAATCCATCTAACCATTCTCCAGTGTTCTCTGTTAGGTGCACTCATGAAGCGACTCACCAGACCAACTCCATGAGCAATATCCGGTCTAGTTCTGACCATCGTGTACATAAGGCTCCCCATAGCATTGGAGTAAGGTACACCCCTCGTCTCATTCTCTGCGTTTGCTTTATCTTCGTCTTGAGTGCTCTTCGGCTTAAATTGACACCCTATGTGATGTGTCACAAGGGTCACGGAGGGGTTTTGGGGTCGATCATTTTGTCGGTAAAGAGAGAAAAGGTTTGGAAAATGTCGGAAAGATAAAAGAGATGGTTTTGAGACTCGGTTTAATGGCAACCGAGATCTTCGAGGGATGGACGCGATGGAATGAGGGGAAAGGAAAATGGTGGATCGAGAGACGACATGTGAGTGGTGGCTCTACTCGGTTCAACGGCGGCTAAGGGTTTTGGTGCGAGTCACACGCAACGAGAAAGTAAAACCGATTTCATTCAAAAGAGGCTAACCTCAAAATAAACGCACAAGGGTCCCTTTTATAGGAAAGACAAAAGAAATGAACCCCTAAACACGTGGGCATAAAGATGCGGAAAAAGATAAAGGTCCGTACACCCTAACAGGTAGAAATGCCTAACGGCTAGAAATAAAAGATAGAGATGGGCGCGTCAAACGGGGTTGCGCGCCCATGCGCTAAGTGCCTGGCCTCGTTAAAACCTCCCTTGGGAAACCACTTGGGACAAAACCAAGGTGAGGAAAAAGAGTGCCCAGCTTCCTTAACGGCTTAGGGTCTTCACCTTGAGATGGTGAAGACCGATCGGATAACCTCCTTCGGATCGCGGTTGGACTGGTCGTATGATCGAGGATCAAACGACTCTAGGAACTCGGTCACGTACAGGTTGCACTTTGTTTGCGTATTCCGGGCAGCTGTCTTGGACCTAGTGGTGATCCCTGGGTCAATGGTCGGTGCTCGGATTGGTCCTTGTGTTCCGTGGCTGGGTCCTTCGGCTATTTCGTTGTCCACGTTCGGTCCGATATGTCGGGACTCATCACTATGGGTGTCTGAACTTTTCTTAATTCACCATTAAAAAACACCCTTAAGACTTTCTTGATATAAGCTTCATGAGTTAAATACAGAGTTCCTTGAGCTTTGTTTCTAAGAATATCCATGCCTAGGATCCTTTTAGCTGATCCTAGGTCTTTCATCTCAAACTCACCACTTAACAACTCTTTAACCTTCTGTATTTCTTTCATATCTTCTGCTGCAATCAACATATCATCAACGTACAATAGCAGATAAATCAAATTACCTTGACCATAGGTTCTTGTGTAGACACAGTTATCTAGCTGACTTCTTGAAAACTTTTTAACCTTCATAAACTGATTAAACCACAAATTCCATTGTCTAGGTGACTATTTCAGTCCATATAAAGATTTCTGTAGTAAGCAGACTATGTTCCCTTCAGAATACCCCTCAGGTTGTTCCATTAGAATCCTTTCATCCAAAAAACCATGTAGAAAAGCAGTTTTTACGTCTAGTTATTCCAGCTCAAAATCCATGTTCACCACTATAGACAGAATAAGTCTTATAATAGTGTGCTTTACCACTGGAGAGAAAACTTCATGGTAATCTACTCCTTCTATTTGTGAATACCCTTTTGCCACAAGCCTAGCTTTAAACCTAGGTTCTTCTATTCCGGGAATACCAGGTTTCAGCTTAAACACCCATTTACTGCCAATGGTTCTCTGTCCTTCTGGTCTTTCAATGACCTTCCAAGTAGAATTCTTAAGTAAAGAATCCATCTCCTCATCTGTGGCCTTTAACCAATTTTCTTTTTCTCTGCTTCTCATAGCATCTTGTCCTTGGTTCTTCTTCTTCTATTATCTCAGCAACATACAATGCATAAGCTGCCACATCACCATCATCGAATATGCTCGGAGGTTTAATATTCAGCCGTTTTGTCTGTTTCTAGTTAGGTGATAGCTTCTCTGTACTGTCTGAAGATCTTCTGACTCTGATTCTCCATCAGATTCCTCATTCTCTTGGATTTCTGAAATAACTCTACCTTCTTCTAGTGCTTCCTTTCCACTGTGCTTGACTTCAAGAACCATTTTATCCTTCTCTTTTGATTCCTTTTCTTTATCATCAACATCCCTGTTCTTTTCAATGTCTTTGTACAAGACATTTTGCCAAAAAGTTACATTTCGACTAATGAGACATCTTCTGTCATCACTATTCCATATTTTGTAACCTCTCACACCTTGAGGATAACCCATAAATATCCCCTTCTTAGCTCTAGGTTTCAATTTTCTTTGATCCACATGACAGTACACCAAACACTCGAACCTCTTCATATGTGAATATCAGGCTTCATGCCAGTCTATAATTGTTCTGGTATCTCTAGTCCCAGAGGTACTGAAGGTGATATATTAATCATATAAACCACAGTTGAAGAAGCCTCAGACCAGAAGGATTCTCCTAGACCAGTATCACTTAGTAAACTCCTCACCTTTTCCAGAATTGTTATGTTCAACATTTCTGCCACACCGATCTGTTGAGGGTGTGTAAGGACATGTTTTATGTCTCTTAATTCCATGTTCTTTACAATGATCTTCAAACAACTTATTGCAATATTCCAGCCCATTATGAGTTCTATGAGTTTTCAACTTCCTTCCACTTTGATTCTCCACCAGAATTTTCCACTCAACAAACTTGTCAAAGGCTTCATCTTTTGTCTTTAGGAGATAAATCCAAACCTTTCTGGAAAAATCATGTACAAATGATATGTAGTAGTGACAACGTGAGAGACTAGGAGTTACATTAGGAGATCCCCAAAGATCCGAATGAACATATTCCAATTTTTCCTTAGAAATATGCTTTCCTCTCTGAATGATGTCTTGTGACATTTTCCCAGAATGCAATACTCGCATTGCTTAAGCTTCACTGACTCTTCTATTTTCAACAACTCTTTCTTAACAAATACTTGTAATCCTTTTGCACTCATATGCCCAAGTCTGCTATGCCATAACAGTAGATTATCCATTTGATTTATTTCTGCATTCACATTTCCTTCAGAATTCACTAGATCGTTTACTGGTTTTCCATCAGGAATGTACATAGTATCTTGATAATCTCCTGCTAGGATTTCCTTTTCCCCATAGAAAACTTGAAGTCTAAAATTCTTAGATTGAAACCAGCAACCTTGAGACTCTAGTTGACCAAGGGAAATTAAGTTTCTTTTAGCTGTAGCAGAGTATTTGACTTTGGTCAATACAATTGTTGAATTGTTGCAATTGACCACCTTAAGTTTTCCTATAGCTATGATCACACAGTGTGTATCCTTTCCCATTAGAATCTTTCCCCCATAATCTCTTCAACTTCGAACATTAAGTCATTTCTGTAAGTTAAATGATATGAGCATCCCGAGTCTAAAATCCAGCTATCACTTAGGTTTACCTCTGAAGCAGTCAGCATCAAGGGTTCTTCTTCTAAGACTTGAGCTACATTTGCTTGTGATGTGCTTCCTTGACCTTTCTTGGGATAGTCCTTCTTGAAATGTCCCTCAGACCCACAAATCCAGCAAGTTTTCTTAGCTTTTATCTTCTCCTTCTGCTTGTCCTGCTTCTTTGCTTTTCCTTTGTATTTTTCTTTCATTTTATGGTTTAGATTGAAAATACAAACCTTCACCACTTTGTCTTGATAAGTGAGTTCCTTTTAAGCTCCACTTCTAAAGAATAAGTTGCGGTTGTGACTTCTTTTAAAGAGATGGTCATTTGTCATCCTCTGTATTTGAGAGTATGAACTAGCTAAGCATACTAAGAGGGCAAACTATCCATGAGAATCACAGCCTGATCCTAATCACTTATCTCAACATCCAAACTGCTTAGATCTGATATCAACTTGTTAAAGTTATCCAAGTTTTTGTCTAAACCTTTTCCTTCTTCCATCTTAAAGCTAAAAAATTTTTGCTTTAAATAGAACATGTTATGCAGAGATTTGTCTTGGTAATGAGATTCCAGAGAATTCCACATAGATTGAGCAGATTTGTGCTTCAACCCTACTGTTCGTAATACCATATTTGTGAGACTTATACTCAGCAGATTTCTGACTCTCCTATCCTTGTCTAACTTTTTAGGCTCAGCTTAAACACCTTTTTTTCTTGTGCAGGTGAAGGAGACACTCCATCAACCTCAAGAACAGAGTCAAGCCCCAAGATCTCTAATTGTGTAAGAATCTTGTGCTTCCAGATGGTGTAGTCTCCTTCTCCATCAAACCTCTCAACGTCCTATCTTCCAAGTCTTGGTTCTAGCATCTCGTACTAGATCCAGAGAGATGAGTAGACAACACTTCTTCCTCTTAACTCCTCCAACCAGAAAGCTCTGATACAACTGTAATGATTTTCCCAAGATCCAGCTTTGATGATTTCTTTGTTTCTTTGCTTGTAGATGAAGAAACCCGAAGAATAAGAGAAGATTGAAGTCGAGACAGAGAGATACAAGTTCCCAAGACATAAACTTGCCAAGGTACGTCTTGGAGAGCTAAAACCCCAGCTCTCAAGGGATTATCCTTCACGAGTATTAGATACAAGATACAAGAACAACCGACAACAATAGTCTTAGAGAAACAAACCGAGAAGAAGAAAACTTGAAGAAGATAAGGAAGTTTTCTCCCTATGATTCATCTATTGTTTCTTGATCCTTCAAACCTCTCTTGCTTCTTTGACCATGATCTCATATTCTCCTTTTGTAGGTCTTCAATAGCAGGGCTCTGCTGCTTTTTCCCTTGACTTGCCACAAATATGCATCATGCCAAAATAGAGTTCAAAGAATGGACCTGGGCCTGTCCAGAAAATAGACCAGAACCGATATGGGCTTCGCTGCAACGAACTGGCCCAACTTCTTCTCCTCTCGGTCCAACTCGTTCTACTCTCGGCCCAACTTCTTCTACTCTCGACCCTGAATGTGATACGCATCGTATCACACTATGAAAAAATTACATGAAATAAATCGATAAACATACAATGATATATTATACCGATACAAGAATTAAGTATGAGATTTGCATAGGCGAGACGAAACTCTTTCTTTAATTCTGTATATGTCCAGTAATGTGACAAATTCATGGTGTTCCGAATACATGGATACAAGTGTAATTATTATGTTTTGCACAACCCAAGAACATAGTCTAACAAACACTTGTTCTGTGTTGTACTCTACTGGAAAGAAACCATGAAAACAATGAATGAAAAAGAAAGTGAAGACATTGTTGATACTTTCTATATGTCTATAAAATGAGTGAGAGATGATACTTTATATCTCCATTGTTATGGTCTATAATGGTCATTAATCTCAATTAATTTTTGAATTATTAAGATTAATTGTACACCTATAAAATTGATAATAGTTAACTCATCAATTATAGAATAACTGACTTTCGACCAAGTTTATTTTCTTTTTCTAAAAAAACTTTATTTCTATTAACCGAATTAAAATTTATGTAGTGATTAAGTACCCAAATAATAATATATAATATAATAGAAAAGTTTTGCCCTCTCAAGATTCTGACATGTGGCGGAGAGAGAAAGTAATTAACGGTTTTGATTGGCTAAAAAGTTCTGAATTTATTTTGTTTACACATAAGAAAGGGTTTCACTTTGCTCTTATTGGTTGATAGGCCGTATTCAATTCCACTTTTTAGTGAACTTTTCATTTACGTTCATTAAACCTTCTTCATTCCACTTTTTTTGTATTCAATAATCCACTACTTTGCATTCAATAAATGCATTAGTTCAACTCATATTTTCTCTATAGAACTTAATGAATTCAAAGTATACACCTCAACATTTCGACGAATTTCACATTATGTCCTTTAAAATTTTCTTTGGTTTGTTAGAAATGTTTGTATTTCAGTTTGCTTTTGAATATTATAAATTTAAACGTAATTAAAAATCTGTGATTCAACGAATTTTTTGATTAATCGGTGTATTTGCTGATATGTATAATGTGGAAACTGAAGGTCTATGGAGACTCGACTAAGGAACGAAAACATGCTCAGATTGCTAAGGTTGGCCATTTGTTCTTTACTTCTAAAACAACTTTTCTTCACTTGTTATCTTATTAATTAGGCCATGTTCTTTTGTACATCGAAATGTTCCATCTGGATAAAGATACAAATTGTTATCTTTTAAGAAACCAATATATGATTCATTCAGACACAATATCAAGATGATTTTAACAAAATCATCCAAAATTTTACAAAATTATAGATGAGTGTAGGTGGTGCATTTGAATGGAGATGAATTTGTAAAAATTAATAAAAGACTAAAATACCCTTAAAAATATTAACAAATATTAATAATCTATATTAACAAAATATTATAATCTCTCTTATATTTTCATTATTATCTACTTTTTTGGCTATCTCTTATTTTTTTTTTCTTTCCTCTCTTTTAATTTAATTTTTCTTTTTACTCTCTATTTTTCTTTTTAATCTCTCTTCAGATTTATTGTCTCTTTTCTTTTTACTATTTCTCTTCATTTTTAGTTTCTCTTTTCTTTTCACTCACTCTCCTCATTTGTAGTGTCTCTTCTTTTTTATTTTCACCTTATTTTTACTCTTTTTTTTTACTTTCTCACCTCATTTTTCCTCTTTTTTTTATTCTCTCCTCTTTTCATTTTTACTCTTTATCCTCATTTTTACTCTATCTCATTTTTTTACTTTATCTTCTCATATTTACTCTCTCTCTTTTTCTTTATTCTCTCGTCAATTTTACTCTCTCTCTCTTTTTCTTTATTCTCTCGTCATTTTTACTCTCTTTTTTCTTTTTACACTCTCTACTCAATTTTACTGTATTTATTCTTTCGACATTCCCACCTCATCTTTACTCTCTTTATTCTTTTTTACTATATTATCTCATTTTTACTCTCTCTCTTTTTTTTTATTTTCTCTTCTCATTTTTATTTTCTCTTATTCTTTATTCTCTCTCTCCTCTGTTTTACACTTTCTCCTAATTTTTACTCTTTCTCTCTTCTTTTTACTCTTTCTTCCATTTTTATTGTCTCTATTATTTTTTACTTTCTCACCTTATATTTATTCTTTTATTTTTATACTATTTCACCTCATCTTTACTCTCTCTCTCATTTTTTATTTCTCTCCTTTTCTTTATTCTCTCTCATCTTTTTTACTATCTCTTCTTCTTTATTCTCTTTCTTCTCTCTCCTCATTTTTACTCTCTCTCTTATTTTTTACATTCTCTTTTGTATTAAAATATTAGATAATAATTTTTAATTTTTTATAATATAATTATCTACTAAAATTTAATTATGTAATTAATATTCAATTTTATAAATTATTTTAAACATAATTTTGATACGTAAATATAATTGAGATGATAATAAAGTAATTTAACAATAAACATGTCCTTTTTTTCATTTGCTTATATTTTACATCAAACTAATTTACATAAATATACAAAGAAACATAATTTCATCAAAATGCATCATCGAGATTAATTTTCGGATGAAGAAAAGAATATAATCAAAAATATCATCCAAACACATCATCTAAATTGATCATCCATATATAGTTTTTGGATGAGAAAAAGAACATAACCTTAATTGTTGGGGATTAGATTAGATCTTCACTTTTACACTTTAGGCTTTGGTAAATCTTATGATCTGAGTTTCTCACTCTGTTTCTCTGAGATATATCAAGGGTTTTTATTTCGATTCTTCTTTTCTCATAATCTGATGATCACAATTGCTCAAAACTTTATTTATTTACAATAGATAATAAAAAGGCTCGAATTTTGAGACTACCACGAAAAAACTTTTATAATTTCAGATATCCTTGTTTTTTGTTAACTGGAATTTCATAATTTTCATAATTACTGAACATTAGCTTTTGTCTTTGCCATTGTGTCTACTTTCTGTGTGGAGGGAAAACGGAAAAAACAGTCTTTTCTTTAATGAACTTTTTCTTCCGTGCATTTTTGTGATCATTTCTTAAATCTTAATTTAAAGCTTAAAATTTTTAAAAATTTATATAAATTTTTAAATTGTGGTTAATTTATACATTGACCAAAAATGTGGTCGATCAATGGTTAAATTTTTGTCATCTTACCGTTATACGACATATAAAGCACCACATGTATCATAAAAAACTAAAAAGTTTTAAAAATAAAAAAATTGAAAAAATTAAAGGAAAAAATTAAAAGATTACAAAAATTATATATAAAAATAAAATAAATCAAAATAAAATTTTATATAAAAAATTAAGAAAACCAAAATAATTTTTAAAAATTCAAAATAAAATAATTACAACCTAACTAACCAAAAATTAGACACTATAACTAATCAAATAATATACCTAACTACAACCAAATTACAATTTGAGTACAATCATAATCCACCCAATGATAATAGGAACACCTACATTAATGAGTGGATGAAGCATTATCGATACTTCCGCACTGTAGGTGCTTCCGAAGCTAGGAACTTCAAACAACTCATTTATATTACTTTTCATCAACTCATTTATGCAGGGTTTTTCATCTACATAAAACTTTATGATGAAACATATATTACCATTTCAAAAATACTTTATTTGTTGAAAGTTTTTTGGATTCATGATGAATTTTGAATTAAGATTTGAGAGTTAAGGATTTTTTGAATATGGTGGATTATGATTGTAGTTGAGTTGTAATAGATTGTATTTAATTTTATTTTTTAAAGTATTTTTATTTTTCCAGTTTTTTAATTTTTAAAAGTTTATTTTACTTTTACATATTTTTCTAATATGTCGACTTAGCACATGTCACTTGCATTTTTCTAATATTTTTTTTTAAAATTAAATTTATTTTTTATATTTTTTATAGTGGTGACTGGTCGGTGTAGCTTGTCCTTTACCTCCGCCATTGCTGAGCTTGGTTCTTCTGGTCTTATTACTGAAGAGATTGTATTCAACGAAACATTGCTCGAATTCGCCGCCATTGATCCCAGTGAACTTAAATTCAAGCAAGAGGTCAATTTAATTTCCGAGTACGAACACACTCGG